>JAOQMR010000002.1:1462527-1474223 GCA_027563865.1 Erythroxylum pelleterianum | reverse complement strand
TTTGCACTTTGCACTTTCACTCTCTGCTCAATTTGATTGTGTTTTGCAGTTATGATGCTAAGGTCTTTTTGTTTCCCGGGTAAGTGTCTGCGATTCTTTTCTTGGAGAATGTGTAGTTGAACCATGCAAATTAGTCAACTTGTTCCAAGTTCACATATTTTTCCATCTGTGGTAGATTTATCGCTAAAGAAAGTATTGAAAAGTTGAAACGTAGAAGAAGTAAGGGTTAGTTCCCCGTACTAAAGGCATTTATTAGGTAATCTGTTTATTCTGTTTTTGTTGGTCAAGAGAATGTGCAAGGAACTGGATGGTGTTATGGGTTTTGCATTTTATGGTCATTTTTCACGGAAATTGGAATGTTTGGTGTTTTGAGTATTTTCTTATGTGAGAGATGAGAGAGAAGCTGTTGATTACACAAGACGTGGAATTTGGTCGTTTGTCCATTTATTGGGTGCGTAGTAAGTGGATGAGAGACAATTAGGGAAAATTGCAATTGTCGTATTCGAAGTTGACCATTTTGCCATGTTCGTTGGATCTACCAGGGGCCAGTCAGTTGGCTGCAGAATGGATAAAAGTCAGAGAACCGTTCTAAGTGATCAATATGTGACTATCTGTGATGGCATTCAAAAACCATTTATTTGGTCCTCATCAGAAGAAGGAAGCGTCATTGAAATTGGGAAACAGATCTTCTGCAACCGACCTCTGAATATGGAGAACATTGTAGCTGTTGGTTTCGATATGGACTATACCCTGGCTCAATACAGACCTGAAACTTTTGAATCCCTTGCATATGATGGTACGGTCAAAAAGTTGGTGTATGATCTTGGTTATCCACAAGAAGTAAGTTTGTCAAAACATGTTCTTCTTAACTTCAATATTTTAGCATGTGAGCTAAAACATTGACGTATCTATTGCAGTTGCTGGAATGGTTATTTGATTGTAAATACATGGTTAGAGGTTTGGTTTTGGATAAAAAGAGAGGGAACATCTTGAAGGTAATTTTCTTAATAGCTATATGGTCACAGTTGTTTGCAGTTGTAACAGGTTCTTATGAAGCATCTGATTTGGTAACTCCTCTTTACGTAGATGGATCGTCACAAATATGTAAAGGTTGCCTACCATGGATTTAGAGAGATGTCCAAGGAAGAAAAAGTTGGCACATATGGAAATACTCTGATACGTGATGCTTTTGATGGACCCGAATATGCACTTGTTGATACTCTTTTCTCATTAGCTGAAGTTTACTTGTTTGCCCAGCTTGTTGATTTTAAGGATCATAATCCGGGAAAGATTCCAGAGGGAGCAGAGTAAGAACATTAGTTAGTGCTCATTTTCTTTCAGAATTCTTTTATATTCCATTCATCACGTGTTCTTAATTTTTGGAGGAAAATGAACTCTTTTCCAGTCTTTCATAATATACCTCTTGACCAAATATTCTTCGCATTGTATTAATTTAAGTTCAACAATATGTGATTCTATAAGCAGTCTGCTTTCAGAATAAAAATTGCTTTCCTAAAAGGAATGCAACTGGCCCAGCATGTTACTCTTTGATGTTTCCTCAAGCATTATCCTTTTATTGGCAAGTATATACTAGAGGATGAGCTTAATCTTATATTCATAAATACTCTGATGATCATCTAACTTTTTCCACTGCTTCTTGACACTAAAGTATGTTATCTTATATTAAAATATATTCCAGTTCTAAGCTGTTGACTTCTTTGTATGAAACATATATCCTTCGGATGAAATAATTAACGCCACATGTTACATATAAAGCAACAAATAATATAATCATAGGTTGTATGTGAGCAAATATCTGTAACACAAACTATTTGTGGCTATAAATGAAATGAATAGTATACATTAGCAAAATGTAGCATGTTTCGTTGATGTTTTGTAGAATTTCTTTCCAATGATTAATTAATGATGATGTGCCATCATGCAAGAATGCTTACTTTATTAGATTATGCATCTTACACTCTTTATACACCTGTTTATTGTTTCCATTTTCAATGTCCAACCAAATCTTTCAGTTATACTCGTATGTATAAAGATGTTCGTGCAGCAGTTGATATGTGTCACCGCGATGGAACTCTGAAGCAAATTGTCGCTAAGAATCCCAAAAAGTGAGGGTAAATTTGGTATTTCATTTGTGGAGCAACATATATACGTTATGAGTAGTGACCCCATTGTCTTTAACCCAGAAAGTCCGGTCTAATGAATGTTTCCCAGTGAACAAGTGGTCTCTTGGCTTTCTCTCGAGACTGAGTCATACTTATCTTCGTGATTTGTGCATCATTAATCTCCTTAAAAATGGCTTTTAGACACCACATTTCTTTTAATCTTTATTTTATCTTTTCTGTTTTCTATGATGCTCCATCAGGTATATCATTGAAGATACATCTGTAATTCCAATGCTTAAGATGCTCAGAGATTCCGGTCGATCAACTTTCTTGGTGACAAATAGGTGTTTAATGATGCCCTTTCTATACTAGCCTAAAAATATAATGTTTATTTCCGAGAGAATCTTTTGCTGTTTCCTCATAAAGCTTTGGATGGTAAAATATGAGAGTATTTATTCATCTCTTTTACAGCTTATGGGATTACACAAACATTGTGATGAATTTTGTTTGTGGTTCACTTACCATGGTCGATAGCAGAACCTGCAACTTTGATTGGCTTCAGTTCTTTGATGTTGTCATCACTGGCAGGTCATATTCATTTAACCAAAACATCAGAATGGTCAATTCTATATATTATTGATTCCATTCTTTTATTGCCTTCCCTTTCTGATGAGTCTCTTGGTCCTAATTTATCTTTCATTTCAGTTTTCCTAGCATCAGATGTACCGGGTGATCCACCGAATAAATTTTTTTACCATTTCTTTGATGATTGCTTTCTTTTGTCAGGCTGATTGACTCTTCAAGATTCATTTCTCTTTATATTGATAATCTTCTGGTTACCCTGTCTTGAGCTGTTTCCAATGCTATCTACTAAAAAACCTATTATTGCTGCTAACTTCAACAATTTTATTTGGTAAAATGAATGTTTCTTTTGGTTCTTTGACTTTTGACACTTATGGAACTATATGTTCAGTGCAAAACCTAGCTTCTTTCATGAAGAAAATCGTGCTAATCTTTTTGAGGTGGAAGCTGATTCTGGAAAGCTACTAAACACTGATAATGGCACTCCAATGCCCCAGGTTTGTGTGGAATTCTGTCCTATCCTTATTCGTCACTGGTGAACTTAGTCCTTCCTTTCAATGATCCAAAATTTTATTTCTAAAAAAGGTCGGAGATACTTTTCCAAGGATATCATTGATGGAGAAAAATAAGAGTTGTCGAGTTTTCCAGGTAATTTTGATTCTGTAACGTTGTAATGAGATGTTTTTAGATGTGCTGTAAAATTAAGAGCATTCATAATGCCAACCTTCCTTGGACGAAAACTATGTAGTTGGCACCACGAAACTACAGCATTTCATGTGAAATGTTTCAGTTTGAAGCTAATTGTGTTTTTGAACCTGCCTTTTCAGGGAGGCAATGTTGCTCATCTACATAAGTTGCTCTCAATTGAGTCTAGTTCACAGGTGATTATTTGTCAACTTGTTTCTGTTTTTGCTAATGGGTTTGAGAAGTGTACCAACTAGATGTGATGCAGCACCATGTTTTATAAGGATGTGTTTCAGACATGACCGTTTGGAATATATTTTCTTCTTAACTTTTATTTGTTTGTGTATTTGATACTTGGATGTTTGAATTGGTGGTATAACAAATATATATGTTTTACTAGGTTCTTTATGTTGGTGATCATATCTATGGAGATATTTTACGCAGCAAAAAGGTTCTCGGTATGATATTCTTACCTCCTAAATTTCATTTCTAAATTGCTAGGTTAGCAGTTTTGCAACACAAATTAATATGATTTCTAAGTAATTTTAAGTGGGGCATGCATGGAATTATTTTATGGTCTAGAAAATTGTGAAGAAAAGTTAGAAGTGGACACATGTCAGCCATAATCTGATCCAAATTGGCAGTAGTATTACTCATTCCTTAAAACATTGTTATCGGTAATGTGGTCTACATGTTTAATTTGGCATGTGAGATAGGTTTAAAGATGTGAAACTTTCTTTTTGTCCAATTTTGTTGTGCACCTCTGAAGAAGTTGCTGTATAGTATTCCAGGAAATTTTGGAATACGTTGTTTATTTTTTTCTTCAAAAGCAATTTATTGCTCCAAAATTATAATATGTGACTTCTTCCCTATTCATAAATTGTCATTATATGACAACAGCCAATTATTTCTCCCTTGCAATATTAATGTGGCTGTTTCCAGTGCATCTGTTCACAGTTGTGATAAGCTTGATTTTTAATGCGTTTATGGGCAGGTTGGAGAACTATGCTTGTGATTCCAGAGCTTGAGAGGGAGGTGCAACTTCTTTGGGAACTGAGGGATACACGAAAGGTGAATTGCTACAAGTTATTAAACTGAGATAAGACTACAAGTCATTCCGAACTTCCATTTTGAATGGAAATTGTTAGATATTGATATAACTAGCTGTCCAACTTAATGATAATTGATGGAATTTAATACATTTATGGGCAAACTTATTGGGAAGAATTTGTGAATCAGCCAAGTATGGGTTTCTCCCCTTTCCGTGGTTTCTTTTGCTTAATTGCTACAAGTTATTAAACTGAGATAAGACTACAAGTCATTCTTAACTTCCATTTTGGATGGAAATTGTTAGATATTGATATAACTAACTGTCCAACTTAATGATGCTTGATGGAATTTAATCCATTTATGGGCAAACATATTGGGAAGAATTTGTGAATCAGCCAAGTATGGGTTTCTCCCCTTTCCGTGGTTTCTTTTGCTTAATTTCTAAAATGCAAAGTGATTGAAATGAACCATATTATGGAATGGGTTGGTAGTTTCATTGCCTGCTGGCAATCAAGTGGATAATGTCTTCCGTATGTGATGATTATAGCCAATCTCTTGAGTTTTATTTCACAAAATGGACAGCCTTTTTTGAGGATTGTTTTACTGTCTGTATACACTAAATAAGATTAAAGCTTTTGATTTATTTTACACCATTTCAATTATAATTATCTGGATTAATAAACTCTATCTTGTTTCCCGAAATGACATTATTATGCAGTGCCTTAGATCATTGAGGGATGATCGTGATCAAATTGAAGATTGTTTACATCATCTTATGCGGTCCCTCAAGTAAGTATATGTTCAGGTCCACGAATTAAAATCTTTTATAGTTCACCTGTTAACATGGGCTTTGCATACAAATTTAATTGTATATTGTTCTTTTTAAATTTTTAAGCCAACCTACACATTTCTACAGGTTTGATGATCTAAATGCTGAGCAGAAGCAGGAGAAACACGAGGCTATGCGCGAGTTAGAGGTTAAATGCATGTGTTATGATGCTAGTACCACTTTCAACTTTCCCCTTATGAACGATGTTGTACATACTCACGTTATATTTTGCATGTTCACTGCTGATAGTGCGAAAAGGATAAAGTAGGAAGTGCCCATCGACGTGCTCAACAGGAATGTCATCAAAAGGTGAGCAAATTCATCCGACCTTCATAAATAGTACTTAGCATTATCACATTACACATGTTAATTCAGGTCAATGATTGCTCTTGCCGGTTATTAACTGCAGTTTCACAAGGTCTGGGGACAACTCATGAAGACAGGTTATCAAAATTCCCGATTTGCTCATCAGGCAAGATTTAATCACTTGTTTTGCGGTCATTTTGAAAGATGTTTCCGTATTCCCTTTCCTCCTATACTTTTCCTTATACCGCGCAATCATGGCAGTATAAAATCTGTACTTTCTGGATTCTACAGGTTGAGAGATTTGCTTGCCTTTATACCAGCCAAGTATCCAACTTAGGCTTGTATTCTCCAAACAAGTACTATAGACCCAGTGAAGACTGCCTGCCTCATGAATTTCACATTCTTCCTCAGTGAGCTGGTTCTCGTCTGGTTGTGGAATGGACAATCGTGAGAGAGCTTTTTACATGAAGTTTTCTTTTGGGTCACATCGTAAGTGTGTCAAGCTTGTAATGTACTGTATGATAGTGTTAAGCTTGCACCTTAAAAACTAGTGTGGAACCAACAAACTTGTAGCTTCTAACTTGCCATAAAGAGTTGAAAAAACATCCTCTGTTCTTGTACGTGAAAGCTTTGTGTTGATAGGTAATTTGTTTTTTTCCAAAAAGGGGTATCAACATTCTAAAAAAAGCCATTGTTCGTCTGCCTCGAAGAAGAAGAAGATGCATTTTCTTTCCTTGAAGATGAGATGTGACTTTTTACCTCCGAATTATGAAGCATATCGACATGTTTAATGCATGCTCAAGAAGCTAATCTTCATCTTGTCTCTCTAAATCTTCCATTTCCAGTGGCTCAGGGAATATTTCATTGGATAACCTTTTAATGGAAGATGTGTGCTCAATTCCACCACTTCCATGAGATCCTACTCTTCCCGACTGCTTTAGTACACTCGTGCCTTCTCGGATGGTCTGCCCGGCATTATCCGATGAGCTATGTCGCCAACTACCGAAAACAGCAGCATTCCAGGATCTGATGGATGAACTTGTTCTCAACCTCCCGGAGCTGAAACTCTCCTCTCTTACCACCTTTAGAGGGTTCTCCAAGGCTTTTAGAATGTACTTCATTGGAGGACGTTTGGCCGGCTTGGGGTTAAGACATGACCTTGCTACAATGGCCATTGCCCATACCTCTTCCAACAGGTCCTCATCTATAATCAAAGATGGATCAACGATCTTAGTAACCAGTTCCTTGTCATATATACTGATGCATCCCAGCGTGTTCTCCAGCCACTCCCTTGAAGATGCATCATCCGATTTACTGATCCCAAGCTTGCCTGTGACCAGCTCGAGTAACACCTTCCCAAAACAATATACGTCGTATGCACAAGTTGCTGGGGATGCACCTACACATTAACAGAGAAATATATCAAACTGTATACACCACCTGAAGAAGAAGGCACACATCAACCATTTCTTTTTTTAGAAAGAATGGAATTGAACTAATCCTGACATGAATGTGTTAGGTCCGAGAATCCCGAACATACTACAACAAATTATCATTCAATGACTTCTGCAAGACTAATGTAAGCATGTCTTCAAGAACATTATTCACAGGACAATGAGCTAGATCCTTGTCACCAAAATGTTGATCCTCATTTTAAGTTTGTTCAGTCAATCTTCCAAGTTCTAGATAATGGATTATTCGCTTATTAACGAAAGGCATCAAGAGGATGCAGCTTTTCGGATAATAATGAACCATTGCTAAGTCAAAACCGGTGCAATAGAAGATTGAATCTCATAATTCCTTTCTAGTGTAAAGGAAGAAAATGGAAGGGAAATTTTTTTTTTAAGAATTTCGTATATGAGATCACTATACGTACCAGAAGTGCCAGCTTCAAAGGATCTGCATGATAAGAAGAAAACATATTAGTATTCCTTGAAAATGAAAAGAGAAAGAGCACTATTCTCTATGAATCAAGCAGACATTGGCTAAGTGAAGCAAATGAGAACATTGGTCCTGGATTCAGGTACCATTTAAAACAATGTCAAAGGACCTGGTAACATACTATATCAACAACAAGCTTTTTCGTGACAGAGACTCATTTGAATCATGCATGAGTTGATTCTAATGGTCGATCACGTTCTGCAGGATAATCCTCACAACATTAATCAGTTTAGTCCTCCATTTTCTGCAATCTACGACGCTTAACTCTAATCCTGTGGATATTCTAAATCAAGCATATGTTCTTCTCATGGCCCTCTTTACACCAAAATGATAATAAAGGAACATGGTGGAAACTAAAAATAGCTCCATCTGATTCAACTCAAAAGACAAGACAAGATATTCGTAGACCACTACCGAAGCTTATAGTGAATAATCAACAGAACTAAGGATATCTGCAACTCTTAAATTACTTACTGTTGCTTTCTCAAGAATCTTGTCAGCACATTTTGGTGCAATTCACCTTCCTGGGGACGAACCTCGCTTAAGCTTCCAAGTCGCACCTCAAATTTATCGTCAAGCAGAATGCTACTTGCTTGTATATCTCTTCAACCAAAGAAAAATAAAAACATGAGAATCACCAATTGAAGCCTTATTGTAAAATATCTTCTGAATAAAGCTAATAAGAAATATGTGTGCTTAGACGATAAGTGAGTAAAAGAAGAGAAACAATACAATTCAACTTTCTTAAACCAAAAAGTATATGAATAGGAAATTTTAGTAGTTAGCGATCTAGATCAAGTCCTAAGATGCATATTCCCTATGACTGTTCAATCAGAAAGGACATGGACATACTAAGATTAATACCTCAGCATTCACAGATTATTCTGCGCATTATGGAAAAGGTCCAGCATAGAAGTCTAATAGTTCACCGAACTTCATTGCGACCAACAGAATATCGAAAATCGAACTAAACAAAACTTTAAGCTAATCCAAAGGAAGATGTGCAAGAAAACTTTAAGCTAATCTAAAGGAAGATGTGCACTACCTATGAACAAGGGGAGGGGTACACTCATGGTGTAGGTAAGAAAGGCCTTCTGCAGCTCCTATCGCAATTTTCAATCTAGTAATCCAGTCCAGTGACTGTAAATCTTCATCCTCCAGAATTCCTGCCCTGTAGAAAGAGTTAGCCAAGTCTCCGTTGGGCATATATTTGTAGACCAAAAGCTTCTCGTTCTCCAAACAATGTCCCAAGAGCGGGACCAATCTTACATACGAATACTTGCTAAAAAGTTCGAGTTCTGCCATGTATGACTCTTTATTCATGGAGTGTAAGTTGACCTTTTTGACAACTATAGGGATTTCTCCTGCAAGAAAACCACGAAAGAGATCTCCAGAGTGACCATGCTTGATGAGATTAGTCTCACTAAATCCACCAGTTGATTGAAGCAGTTGCTCATATGTGAAAGACTCTCCCACATTGAACACGTTAGTAGGATCCTTGGGATACGAAGGGCTATTCGCCTCTGGAACAGGCCCGACATTTGCAATGCCCCTTTGAGTTGAGACGCTCCTGTTACACCTTCTTAGAACCACCACCAAAACCAATACTAAAATAACAATGAAACATAGTCCAGCAAACAATCCTACCAAAATGTAAATCCAACGTTTGCTTTTCTTTGCAGCAGGTTCTGGCAGAGGCGGCTGCACCAATTCCGGGTTTCCAAAATCATTGAAAGTTAAGCCTCTTTCCGAGTAAAATAATCTGCAGACTTCCAAACTCCTCTGGTTAGGAACCTCCTGAAGGCAGTTTCTGTCCAGGCTAAAATTTCTTGGAACATCACCAGGAGCCATTCCTTGGAAATAGTTACCAGACAAATCAATTGAAGTAAAATTTCCAAGTGATAATGGCAGAGCTCCGTATAACAAGTTGTTCGACAAATTGAACAGGTGATTACTGGCATTGCCATCTAAGCTAAAATTAGGCAAATTGCCTGTAAAGATATTACTAGATATGTCAAGTAGATGCAAACTTTGCAATGATAACAATGCGCGAGGAACGGCACCATCCAATTTATTCCCACTGAGTACCACAACCTGCAATCCATTAAGACTCGAAAAAAGACCATCTGGCAACGCACCCTCGAGCTCATTTCCCCCAATATTCATACTCCGCAAGCTCTTCAAACCAGTTAACTCTGTAGGCAATGACCCAGACAACGAATTCTTACCTAGATTGAGCTCAACCAATCTAGAAAGATTACCAAGTTGGACAGGTATTGAACCTGTGATACTATTATCAGACAAATCCAAGAATTCGAATCTATTAACACCACCTAAACCCGGAGGGATCGACCCAGATAAGTAATTCGAGGAGAGGTCAAGCCTAGATAGATCACGAAGCAATGCAACAGATGTAGGTATTGACCCAGTAAGCAAATTCCTTGAAAGATCGAGAACAGATAGGTGCATTAACTGTCCCAGTGTAGTAGGAATACTACCAACAAGATCATTACCAGATAGATACAAAGCGTTGAGTTTAGTTAAGTTACCAAGTGAAGGAGGAATCGCACCGGTCACTGAACTTGACCGGAGATCCAGTACTTGCAACGAACTGACCCGGTAACCAAACCAATACGGTATAGAACCGGGAAGGGAGAACCCAGAAGCGTTAAAAGACTCCAAGAACGTAAAATTTGCAAGAGCATCAACACTGAAACTGGGATTCAATCGCCCAACACGGGTTCGTCTAAACCCGGATACATTGATTTCCACAACCCGACGGTTCTTGCACTTGATTCCCTTCCACCCACTGCATGGCTCGGATCTTCTAGGCCATTCTCTGCTTCTGATACCCAGTGACGACCGGAGATCGAACAATGCTAATCTTTCGACGCGAGAGTTCAAGAACAGTTGCTGGGACAGGACACAGTGGATCGAGAACAAGAGCAAAACAGCCAAATGGAACAGAAATCTTGGACGGTCCTCCATTGAAATGAAATGTGATAATGTGGAGATGGTGAACTTATTCAATACATGTTCAGTTCACCATCTTCTTTCTTCTTTTACCTGCTTATTGGTGTTGATGTTGACCAACCCGCTACTTCTCTGTAGTCTGTACGTTGATGTACTTTGCATTTAAGGAAATAAATCTCAAAAATCCCATGAAAGAAACAAAAAGAAAAAGAAGTGATTTATCGTTTCTAGTTATGTCTGTAATATTCTTACCTCCAATCACGAGCTCTGATTCTGTTTCCGATGTCGTGTTCTGTTCCTTGTACTCACTTCATAGTTCATACCCGAACCAACCAAGTAAAAACAGAAACAAATACTTAATGTTTCTATAAACATTAATAACGAGGTGTGTTTAGTATAAACCTCCAAAAATGAGATCTTTCTTCAAAAGGTCAATTAATTTCAATCAAAACTAGCAATTATGTCTCGAACTGTACTTGTCATAGAAACCCAGAACAAGAAAAATGACTGGCAGTAGCTTTTAAGACATTAAATTGTAGAAGTTGGTAATGCCCCAACCGCCAGGTCTCTGCTGTCTGTACTGGGTCGCTTTCACTCCCACCGGAGAGCCATTAATGAAACCACCTCTGCTATTTTTTTTGTTTCCTCTCACTCTCTCTCAAGAAAACTCAAAAACTAGAACTCCGGTGCACATGGGTCGAGCCGGTAGCTTAGCTGGACATGGGTTCGTCGCCGAGCCAGGGCCTCGGTTGTTAATAATTCTTATTGGGTTCCGTTGACTTCCCGGATTTTCGGGGAAAAGAGGCCCTAGCGCTAACTTACCCTCCATTGAAACACATAGAAAAAGCTTGCCCGCTCCGTTAATGATTGAACTAAATTACTAACCACAAAAAAGAATCTTAGTTTAGAATCAACAGTTCTTCTTCATGATAGGTGACAGGACTGTCACATTACTACTGTAGAGGGACAAGTACCGGTACATTTCCAGCTGATTAAGATTTGAACCCAATTGTTTATGGATTCAGAATCCACTAAAGATCGAAACTTTTCACTAATTTATTACTTCACAACCTTCAAGAATCAAGACACAAACTTTATTGGTCAGGATCTTCGATTAAGAATGATCAATCACTCCACTTGGCAATAATGATAATAATAATCCAGGAAGAAGATTACTGAGGTTGGTTGTTCTGTTATTGTTGTTGCAA
>JAOQMR010000002.1:1374044-1384450 GCA_027563865.1 Erythroxylum pelleterianum | reverse complement strand
AATCATATTAAAAGGAAAAAACACATACATACATACGTTCTTCACTGCATCATAAACAGTTTGATTGATGCAGGACCAGAGCTTCCTTTTTCTCTTTTATGTGTTCAGAGTTCTTTACTTGAACGAACTGACTGAGAAAACGAATAACTTTGTAAGAAAGAGTTACACCCTCGTCTCTACGTTACCTCCATTGTCAGGTGTTGTCATTTGCTTCATTTCTTGATTTAACTATTCCTTCCAATGTCTTTACTTTCTTACATAGCTCCATTTTTAGAACCTTCTGATTGTGTTAAAGAAAGAAAAAGAAAGGGATTTCTTCTGCTTGTTCTTTTCCACTTGGAATCATCACTGTGAAAAAAAAAACCTGCTAGAGTTGCTCGTGAATCTCGTGGATGAAGCTTGCTCATGACCCATGAATGAGTTTAGGCAAAGTATATATACATGCATAGGAGGCTAAAAGTATAAAGTAAATTCTTTTTTTACTTTTAATATTTGCATCACTTTAAAAACTCCCCTTAGGGCACGGGCCAATGGTCTTATGTCCGAATGCTCATATTGAGCCTTTCTTACGAGACTTGTTTAGTGTGAAGTACTCGGTTAGCCTAATTTGAAAGCTATTGTGTTAATTCAGAGGTTATCCAGTGCGCATCTAAAAGATAGCAGATGCGGATTATTCCGTTTTAATAAAAATTACTTTAACTACCTCACTGATCATTCTATTATTAATTCTGAAAATAAAATAATAATATAAAAATAAAATTTAAAGAGTTTTTATTATTTATTTTATTTCCAAGAATTCTAAAATGCTTTCTTCATCTCTTAAATCTCAAAGTGATTTTACCATTTTATTTTAAAATTCTTTTTATTGATTTTATGGTAAATTGGTATTGAAAAAAAGAATAATAGCTTATCTAATATTTTTGTAAAATTTTAGGCTGTAAAATATAATAAAAAGGATAGTAAAGAAAATGAATTTCTCGTAATTTTAAATTTTAATTAAATTATAATAAATTATTAATTTAAATTAAGTTTAATAATTTAGTTAATTAGCCATATTACCAATATTTAATTGGTCATTATGTTATAAATGTTTCACAAATTTTTGTTTTTCACAAATTTTAAGAGTTTTTAAAAAATTGAATAATCACAGAATTTTTTATTAAAATTTTGTTTTAAAGTTAATAAATTATATAAAAAAATGCCGTATCAAAGATACTTCAGACTTTCTCAGGACAGACAACACTACACGTCATATTTGCTTTGAGAAGCTTGAAGCTTAACAATGGAAGAATTGGCAAAACCTGAAGACAGCAAAGGCGAGATGCTAGAATTCAGGAAGAAGGAAAATCTGTTATGAAGAATTTGGGCATATCTCCAACTAAAGATTTGTTCTTTTGGAGGTGTAAAGAAGATTGTAAATCACAAATCAGTATCTCCGCACAGCTTGCTTTCCACAGTATCCAAGCCAAGATCATTAAATACCATATGAGTTAGGACTATCAACCAGAATTCAGGTAACAATCTAGCTGACAAATACTTCTTGAGTTCCTTTGATCTAAATTTTACCCTGATTCATTCATGGCAGACCAGAGGTCATTTCGGTTCAGACTCCCTTGGCTGTCCGTAGCTAGTGCTCCTCGTCCTGCAGTTGAACCCCAGCCTCCTCGTCCAGTTGATGAACCCCAACCGCCTCGTCCTACAACAGAATCACAGCCTACTCGTCCTGCAGTTGAACCACCTCGTCCTACAATAGAATCACAGCCTACTCGAGCAGCAGCTGAACCTCAACCGCTTCGTCCTGCAACAGAATCCCAGCCTACTCTTCCTGCAGCTGAACCGCCTCGTCCTGCGACAACACTCCAGCCTCCTCATCCTGTAGCTGAACCTCAACCTCCTCGTCCTACAACAGAATCTCAGCCTACTCGACCAGCAGCTGAACCTCAACCACCTCCTCCTGCAACAGAATCTCAGTCTACTCGACCAGCAGCTGAACCTCAACCACCTCGTCCTAGAACAGAATCCCAGTTTACTGGCCCTGCTGCCGAACCCCAACCTCCTCGTCCTGCAGCTGAACCTCAGCCTCCTCGTCCAATTGCTGAAGTGCGAGCCCCTAGCGAGCCGCCACCATTTCGTCCTCAACGAGATCAGGCACAACCAAGTGTTACTCCTTTGCCACGATCTCCAACTCGCCCAGTTTTGCAGCCCCAAACAGCAGCAGTCACGGACTCAAAGCCCCAGTCTCCACAACGGCAGGTGGGCAAAACTGCAGAATCCTCTTCCCCGTCTTGGACAGGAAAGGAAGCGCGTCCTCAGCCAAAAACAGGAATCACTTCTGGCCAAATCTCTCAATCAGAAAGACAAGCAGAGAGTATAAAGATCACAACCACAAGCTTCACTCATCCAAAAGCCCGGAACGGACCAGGTGAATCTCATCAAAGGCATGCCATCTCTAATAGAGAAGCTCCCCTGCATAAAGGGATCAGAGAAGATATTGCTAAGTTTGTTCATAAGTTGGGAATTGGGCAAACAAAGCTGTCCTTAGATCAAAAGCCAGTGAGTATTGTAACTCTAGCTGGTGAAAACAGAGGAGCATTCATGCGTTTGGGCTCTGAACAGGAAAGGAAGGATGGTTCCATCCACATTAAGAGGGGTTACAAGATCAATCAAGATGAGAGCACTACAGTTTCCACTGATGCAGAGGGAATCTCAAAGAAGCAGTCTAAAGATCAATTAAGCAATGAAGACCAAGCAAGAAAGGCATTCATTAACAGTAACACACAAGGCATCAATAACTCCATTGTGTCTCAAACTGAAATACATGAAAGCAACCCTGGAATACATCTTGTCCTCAATCATAACCTGGCAGAAACAACCAAATACAGTACAAGACCAGAAGTACTTGAGACACTTAAGGCTGAGCACAAGGCTGAGCAGCACAACACCCCCGCGGAGAAGCTCACCTATGAACCAACAGTTGGTCGAAGATGCTTGCAGGGGCTACTCTTGGAATCCAGCGACTCGGACCCTGATAATCCTGAAAAATATGGGGAGAAGGGAAAATATAAAGACTTAGGGATTATCTGATTCAAGTGGAATTTGAATTCATTAAAACTATCTACTTAACAACAATGAACCTGTACCTAATATACCTACTGATCACAGATGTGTCAATAAGGATGCTTTGTCATCCAGAAAGGCCATGTTTCCATGAATAATCCTTTTTATATTATGCTAATGAAATGTTTCCAGTGCTATGATTTAGTATTTATCTTTCAGAATCAACGAACAACTTCATAATTGAAAATTTTACAACTAACATGGAGAAATCAGCAATAAAAATCTCCGTAAGAAGATACATAAGTAGAGAAGCTGTAGCAGAATTGAATTTCTGCAGATGTATGAATGTTTCAACTTACAAAGACCGTGCGGCCAATTGCATAAAACTATGCTAGATGAAACAAGTAGATGGGATAAACCCAGTGCTTCATTTGAAGAGAATATATACAACAAAATTTTCAAGGAAAAATGTCACACAAGATGGTCAAAGAAAAGGTCATTCACAAGCTGGTTTAGTGTCAAAGCTACTCAAGCAGATTGCAAAAGCTTGGAAGGCAGATAGAGGATAGCGATAGTCCATTGTAAAGATATCTTTCCCAATCTTTCCAAACTGCAGAATCACTTTTTCTTGTTCTTCTGCAGAAACATTTTGAGAAGGCTCCACAGATGCCACCAACTGAAAGTTTTTCACAGACGCCACAGTAACGCGTCCTTTAAAATTCAGGCACCAACACTGTAGTTGCTCATGCCATCTAGGAGCTTTATTTTTCAGAATCAGTGGATCCCTTCTTCCCGGAATTGAATCAAACGATTCAGCAAGGCTAGTTGAACTGTTTTCTGCAACTTGCCACTTTGCTTTTGAATTTGAGACCGACAGAAATTGCTGGCCATGGCAATTTGTGAATTCTCTCGGAGTAGGAGCACTCCCCCCTTCTTGAATTGCAGAAACAGGGATAGATTGCATTGTGCAACGCATTCTCCGTGGTCCTCTCGTGCGGAGGACATTGAGCTCGTAAGATATCTTGGCCACTCTATACTTTGGCAGCTGCACTTGTGGAGAAGCTTTCACTGAATGGCATTCATGGACTGGCTTACTATGATATTGCATTCCACTATGTGGAGGCTGACTATCATAGATGGTGAACTTGGTTCCGAGGAAATTAGACCTGCTTGGACTTAAACAAGTTAATTTCGCAAAAGATAAAAGGCTTCTAATACAAAGGTAGGAAGCTAATACTTCAAAACAATACCTTAAACTTCCAACATAAGTATTGCTATTTCTACAGAAATCACCATTAACTAGGGATATTCTAAAGTCTGTGAACATAGCTCTTCTTATCTTCTTCGCCAAAAGTAACAATTTGCTCAAATCACCTGACAGAGCTGCAAATCAAAATTAAACAATGTTAGAGCTGAAGAAGGACACGAATCATTGAGCCTTCGAGAGTCTAAAGGCAGAAGAGCCAAGGAAAAGAAGAATAAATGAATCGAAATCACCAGTTATCACATCTTGATTAGTGCCAACAAACTTTTGTAGATCTACAAATTTTCTAAAATTCTAAATACATGCTCACCAAATAATGTATCAAAACTGAATGATATACCATCCACCCTTCACTAATCAGAGACTAAATCCTATCAAAACAGAGTAAACTTAAAAGAAATTGAGCAAAAAAATCAATAAAATCACTGTAAAGTCTAAAGGAAATTGCAAATTCGAATGCGGGGCTAATGTAATCATCAGGATGATGCTTTAAAACATGTATGTAATCTAAAGATAAAGCAGCAGAAAACATTTACCAGGGCTTAATCCAAGATACAGTTGATAAGTGGAAGTTGCTCTGTCTCTCTTAATAAAGCACTGAATAGGAGGATCTCTTGGACCAGGCTTAAGCAAGAAGTTCAACACATAATCAGCTTTGCAGCACTTGGTGAAACAAAACACCATTAAGAGACAGAGAAAAGAGAAAAACAGGGTCACAAATTGGTTCAAAGACACAACATTAACATGCACCTGCTTGAGTGAGATGGGAAAAGTAAGCCAACCACATTGCTCAGGAGTCTTCACAATTTCTTTTGTGATCTCCCTCCAAGACTTACAAACCGAAGCACAAGAAACCACGTCTCTACGTCCTGGCCAAGAAGTCTCACTTGCCTCGACCCTCTGGATTATGTTGTGAAGCAACTCAGGTGGCAAATTTGCCCATGGGCTTCGGTTCTCGATCAATTCACATGAGGTGCAATCACATTCAGACCCACCTTCCGGAGCTATATAAGCTCGACCACGGCGACTTCCTCGCTTCCCATGAAACTTACCAAGCGAACTGCTGCTAATGTCGTCTCTTATCTCCTTCAGCTCACGAACTATGCTCTTGAATGGCATTTTCAAACGACTCTGCACCGTAAAATGGAACAAGGGTAAGTCAGAATTAAACGGGAAAACAACAGAAGGCAATGAGATTCAGAATATAGTCTAGACAGACACACAAGCATTTTCGTTCATGTCAAGATTGTACCTTTCAAAACAAAACTTGGGTTTGGCTTAAAACTTCAGGCAGATTTCGGGTGTTATGAAACAAACAAGCTTGATCAACCACTTCCTTTACGAGACCAACCAAACAATCTATAGAATCAAGCTTGGAACGAAAAAGACGACTATCTTTTTGGATCTACACATAGGTGAAAATAAAAGAAGCTTAACACAGGCCAGTGCATAAATTCGCCATTGATGAGACAATTGCTTTGGGAAGTACAAATTTTTCCAGAGAATTTCCAAGAAATCGGAGATCGTGAAGAAGAAGAAAGATCAAATAAGAGGAGGCCAAAGTCTCGGGCAAAACGAAAGCTGTTTAGAAGAGAGAAAATAAAAAGAAAAGAGACATTAACGGTGGATGATGTTATAGACAATAGCAAAAATAGCGATAATGCCCAGAAGATTGCTTTTTGTGTTGGTCCAAGACAGTAGGTGGCGATAGGCTCCTTCACACCTCAGCCATCACCACCACCACCAACGCCGCCGTCGCAAACAACCACCGCAAGCTGAGCCAAAGCCGTGAGCTTTAGCCCTTTTTTTTTTAAGTCTCTTCTTCTTTTAATTTTTTCTCTGCACACCCACCACCACACACACACACACACAACAATGCCTTTTCTCGGATCCCAAAAGCTTCAAGCTTTCCCTCTTCTTATCAAAATATAACAATAGACCTTAAAAAATTTAACTTCCATTTTTAGTTTGTCTTTTTCTTTTTCTTTTGTCGTTAACTTTTTGTGGTGTTATTCGGTGTATTGGCTTCCACCGAAAAGTGTCTCTTTTGGCTCATCTGTGTAGTGTGTACCACCTCTCAAAACTACAGAGCTCCTTCTGTCTAAACTCCATTAACACACTTTGAAGTTCATTTATCAGAAGGTTCAAATACATGGACACCAAATCATTCATGGTTAGTTCAACCAACCCATTATCAGTTTCCACCATTTTATATCATTTCATATCCAAAGATCGAATCTTTATGTGTTAAGTCATAAGTGACGTTGAATGGACCCTTTTCATGCAAAATTAAGTAAATTGGAGTTGATAAACATAATTATATTAAAATTTTTATCTTTTATAAATATTATTTCAAAATTGTTTAATTTCTATTATATATTAATTTTACTATATTATAATATCAACTAAAACTTAAAACTTTAAACATTTTTTTCTAAATTTTCTACTTAACTTTTTAAATATTGGTTATTTACGAAGAAGAGGTTTAATCTTTTTTTTCAATATTAGACCTTCTATTTTGATTAATTAGTTCTTACGAGGGTTTAATTCTCTTTTTCAAAATTAGATCTTTTATTTAGATTAATTAATTCTTACCGTATTTTATTAAATCGTATTTATATGTTTATATAAGTTCCACGCAAATATATGGATAATATTAATCCGAATTAAGAGGGTGCTCCAACCCCTCTTCTCCGAGGTTCAGACCAATAGGGTTTTCTGAGGAAGGCAACATCTGAAACATCGTTTAAGTACATAGTGCATGCTATCCATAAAGTTTGGTTGGAAATTTCCTAGTCATTTACCAAGGGAAAGTTAATCATTTTATGTTTGGATTTTACGTTAAAGTTTGTAAGAGAAACCCAACTTGATTTTTTAACTATTTTAAATTAAATATCTGTTGAACGTCCAAAAAAACAAAATTTAATAATTAAAATAAAATATTAAAATATGTTTATTTCTTATAAAACACAATAATTTTATTTAAAAAACTCATATTTTATTTTTTTAAAATCTATTTAAACACTCAACTTTAAAATTTTAATAAATATCGAATTTGCCACTTAAAACCTGAAATAACGAACAAAATATGTTTAAGATGTGAGGAAAACATGACAGCTAATGTTCTCATCTCCCTCCTCCGTCTACAAGAGGACACCTTCTGGATCAAACCGAGTGATACGACCTTGTAAGAAAATGGAGTTTCGAGTCACAGGAATCTTCTTCTTCTTCCTAAGAAACAGGGAAGAGAGGACAAATACACAACTCGACTACACAGTCTTTTTTGTTTCAGGACGAATCCTGATACAGTAGCTGAAGCAGCAAAGACAGACAGAGAGACAAAGAAGAAGGTGGAAGTAATAAAAAGGATCCATGTAGACGATGGACCCTAGAGATTCATTGTCCCTGTCAAACAACACATCAAGACAGGAACATAAATTAAAAAAGAAAAAAAGAGAGATTGGTGTCAATTATAAGGTAAAAATCCTGAGCTTGGAGACTTTGAAATGCGCTTTTGACCATGTGAAGAGGGACCCGAACATCATTTCTGACCAGCGAGTCCTTGTCAGAGAGGTAAGCAACAATTCTTACACTCACACGTGCAACCCCATCTATATATTTTCTTTTTTGTTTGGATAAGATGGAATAAAACAGATTATAAAACGAGTCGAGGTGAACAAATTTATGACATATCTTTCGTGGTATTTAATGGATGTAGTATTTAAATAAGTAAGTTCTAATTCAAAATATTTCGCATAGTTTGTTAGCCAGTCATCACATCTGTTACTCTCTTGATAAATATGTCGATGTATAATAATCCAGTTCTGAATAAACAGTTCGTTAATTCCCTAAATTATGAGATTGAAGATCGTTGATCGCCTCGCCACAGAATAAAGGAGGTTAATCACCGCAATCAAGTCCACTTCGAGTTCGATCCAGTGATAACTCAGGTTCCACGCAAGTGTGAGCTCTGTAAATACGCCCCAAAGTTCCGTAGACACTGAGAAACACCAACCAAGATTTTGAACGAAGCCTCCAAACCAATTTCTTTAACCATTTGTTTTTTCCAGTCAATTCAGACTAAACATTACTATAAGTAATGGAGAGTATTTAACCCAGGTCTAATTCGATGGCTCTAATACTACTGAGCTCTTATAAGCATTTATAAGATGAAGTGAAACTAAATCCTAAATAGATGATCATCTTTAAATTTAAGGTCTAATTTTTGATTCAAAATCTAATTTGAATCAAATATCAAATTTTGGTTTGTGTTAATTTTAAATTAGATTCAAACTCATTTATCATCTTAACTAGATATAACTAATGTTTTAAAATTGGATCATGTCTAAGATTTAAGGTTTAAAATTTTTAATATTAGATCGTCATAAAATTGAATAAAATTTAAAATTTTGAAATATAAAAATTAACCGATTAATTAATATATTTTTAATAACAAGAGTTATTAAAATAAATCGAATTAAAAAGTTAAAAATCGTTTAAAAAATAAAATGGTTGAATTTGAGAAGAACAAGAGAAAGGGAAGCAATTTACTTCACTGTGAGAGGTGTGATTCGAGCATACAATCATGATCTGCCGACGTGTTGATAAATAGTTAGAAACGCACAACTTTGTGGTAGCATTCTTCCATGCAAAAAGATTTTGCACGATCTGATTAATGTAATTAGTACCATGAACTAAGTGTAAACACCTATGGTTAGTGGGGGAGGGGTCTAGTGCATGAGGTGGTAGGTATGCTATCACCAACATTTCGCTATCGACGAAGAAGAAATGCATAACCCTTTTGAACCTCCATTAAAAGATAACCAGTTCTTCACAATAACAACGACTAGCTGCTACTTTAGCCAAGACAACTCGCATCAACTCAGACCTCAGCAATGGCAACGTTAGGTTGATGTCTTCTTCTGTCGTGCAATGAGAGGAAAAAAAGAAGGGGTATCTGTTTGATTTAGGTATGAAACTACTTTTTATGATCATAACAAAACATCCCAGTAGCTCCAATCTTGGAATGACCACAAACACACGCAACCAAAGTGATGAAGTGTGTGTGTGTGTGTGTTAGATTCTTAGTGGAAGATGAGGTGTGTCTGAATAGGGTCCGAGAGTGCAGGAGGGGTTACTGTGAAATGGACCCGTTATGGTTTGGATGTGTTGAGAGGGAATAGTAACAGCTGGACAAAACACAAGGACATTCGGCAAAACTAGACGTGGATAAGATTGAGAAGCCATGCAAATAGCTGTAGCTGTTTGGTTATTATCTAAAGAAAAGTTTCTTGCTTTGATTGACATCATCAACTCTATGCCCTCACTTTTTTTGTTGTGAGGAGGAAAAAAAAACCCACCAAGAGGCCTATGGCCTCAAAAACGTCACGGACAAAGTATTATTTTGTAAAAGTTGTCGAATACTTGGGATCGGCACTTCTCATAGATGTCAATGCTGTGAAGAAGCAGATCCTAATTTTGCTAGATAATAAGTACATTAGTTGCCTTCTCGTCAAGTATAGACAATAGAACAGACCCAGTCTTTCCGCAAATAAAACAAAATATCCTCAATAATTGTCAAATAAGGATGAGATGGAGAACATTCCTGAGTAACTAACTTGATAGCGTCCAGCGAATCCGATTCCAGCAAAATCTTTCTGTACCCACGATCCCATGCTGAAGTCACTCCATGGTAGATAGCTTGAAGCTCAGCCAACATATTGGTAGCACAACCGATGAAACCTAAGAAACCAAAGATTCAGTAGCTAAACTCATTCCGCGCTAGACTACCAAATCTTGCGTTTCCATGATTTCCACAGGAACTTCCATCACTATAATGCTTGGTATCAATGAAAAAAATAATTACGTCTAATTCTATCCGATACTTAAAATGATTTCGTTTTGTTTCGGTTAAGACTCTAAACTTACATCAAATTAGCCAAAATGATGTCATTTTGAGTATTGAATACGATTAGACAAAGTTACTTTGGATAAAGGATTCGACCTCAGAATGAAATAGGGTTATTGACATGATGGTCTTCTTCTGAATGTGAAGGAAGCAAATATACAATCAAAGGAAGAATCT
>JAOQMR010000002.1:1361407-1371664 GCA_027563865.1 Erythroxylum pelleterianum | reverse complement strand
CCCAACTAAGCCTATTAGGATATCTAGTAGTTGATTTAGATAATAAGTGGGCTACCATATTTACATGCCTTGGAATCTATTTAAACGTAAATGATTGTATCAACCAATCTGTTTCCACCTTAACTGATATAAAGCCAAATTGTATCAACCAAGATAAGGCTTCTTTGAATGCCATAGCTTCAGCAATAAGAGGAATGTAATTTGATATAAAAAAACCTGAGAGGCATTTAACAATGTGACCTCTCTCCTCTTATTACTAAGCCATATGATATAGTCCCTGATCATATTGAATTGTAGCATCAAAATTGTACTTCACAGCTCCAACATTTGGGCCTGACCAACAGACAACAAATCCATCAGCACTTATTGTTGGACCAAAATTTTTAGTCTTAGATTGGGCATGTTGCCACTCTTCAAGAAATCTGGTTGAAGAGACAATAATAACTCTGAGATATAATCTTTTATTCTGCCATATTAAAGAACTTCTAGCATTTCACAAATGCCACACTAAGTACACAAGCCTAATTCACCACATCTATCTAGCTAGTTAAGAGATCCTGCAAAAAGGTATTAAAATTTGAAACAACAGGATATAAATTGAATAAAGCCCAACATGCACGAGCTTGATCACATTCTACCAATGCATGAGAAATTGTTTCAGCCTCGTCACAATAAGGACAATTTTTCTCAATTGTCATTCCTCTTCTTTTTAGGCCTCTCTTACCCAAATTATCCCTGTTAAAGCGTGAACGTTAGGATAGCTAGATGTAAATATAACGATACGCCTCACTATACATTCTATTACTGTCTTACATAGCTGTACAAAGCACTCATTACTCACTCTCAACTTCTCTCTCCTGTAACAAACTTCTGTTACGAATATCAGTATAAAAACATTCCATTAAGGCTCAGTAAAGTAACTGATTACATTATTCATATCTCTCAAGTATCCATTTTCTATCTATCCCTCTACGTACTCTCCAAAGAAATTCCTTCGTTTTAGGAGGAATTGATATATATCACAACTTCTTCCAAGGGTCAGCAATCTATTCAAAAGCTGTGGTGCTTAAAAATTGAAGGGCTGCTCTATAACCAGACCGAACTAAGTAGAATTCATCTTTAGTAAAATGCCATATCAACTATCTTGATAGTTTATCGTATGCAAAGGAATTGACATTATTTTCTCCACATCCATATTACAAAAAAGGCCTTGTATTAATTATAGATCTCATTACTTTTCATCTTCTAGCATAGCCATTCAGTTGCAAATTAATTTATAATAACTTATAAGTTTATAAAAATTGACCAGTTAATTAATAAATTGATTGATTTTTAACAACAAAATTTATTAAAGCAAATAGAATTGAAAATTTGAAAACAGTTCAAAAAAATTGGACAATTCAAGATTTTTAAAATTGAACTGACCGAATCATTTGATTTTCTTTAATCATTTATCTAAATTAACTAATCACTAAAAGTTATATAAACTTAAATTTGAAACAAAATTGGTGTGTTTGGTATAAATAACACTTAAAACAATGCGAAACACTCGTGAAGATGACTGTTCAACAGTCCTTAGCTTGTTAATACAAAAGTTTGAGAGTGATTAAAGCTTAATCAATCAGCTTTCCTCTTTTCACTGGTCTCGATCTGAACTTTCGACTCTTCAGCTATTATTTGTCTTTAGCCCTAAGTTTCCGACATTTAAATGATAAAAAAAGAGTTAAAAGCTTGCGTGCACTTCACACATCGATATGCCCCACGTTTTAATACTGTCTGCCGCACTTGCTAATAATAATTAATTATTCACTGTATAAAATTTTGTTAATATAAAAAACGGAATTGGCTTACCGCAGTCGCTTCTTTGTGATAATAGTGTTAAAAGTTTTTCCGAGTGTTTGAGTATAAAATATAAAAAATATTTTTTAATAGATATAATTTTTTTGATAATTAAAATATAATTTTTTTTAAGTTTAAATTTAGAGTTTTTCAAAAAAAGTTATTTTTCAGGTAGATTTTTTAGATTAATTAATGAGTCTATTTTTAGTCTCTTTTAATCTTATGTTTTACACATAATTTTCACAATATCTACAAACTCATCTTCATGTTTATTTTAAGATTTATAAAATATTATTTGACTTTTTATATATATTTTAATATTTATTTTTATATTAGTTTTACTTATGTTATAATCTATATAAAAGATTTGGTTAGATATATTTTCATTTATGTTTCATATGGTTTAAAATTATATAATAATTAATATATTGTGATTTGCATATTGTTTAACATACTTTAAATAATGTTTATATGCATAAATAATTTTTAATACAAAATAAAATATAGTTAAAATTAAAAGTGATTTTTATTTTTATATTACCAAATAGTTTATTGTATGAAGTTCTTTCAAAAAAGTTCTTTTTTAAATGACAATCAAACAATTAACAGACTTCTTAGAAAAGTCATTCTCAGAAAAGATCTACAGAAAAAGTTATACTAATAAAACTTTACTAATATAAGTCCAATCAAACGGAGGCTAAATATAAGCAGTTTCATTGTAAAAGTATAAAAGAAAGGTCTCCGCAAATTGGAAAGCCATGTACATTGGGGACGTTAACTGTGGGAACTTTCCATTAAGCAATTTTTTGGTTCAATTTTTAACTTTCTAATTCGATTTATTTTAATAAATTTTGTTATTAAAATCAATCAATTTATTAATTAATTGATTGATTTTTGTAAATTAATCAATTTTTATAAACTAAAATAAACTAATTAATTTTTATTTAATAGTCTTATTTTTCAATTAAATTTTAAATTAAGGACAATCCCTTTTAATTTTATTTCAAATTCTTTAATTTTATCCATAATCTAATATCTTTTAATCCTTAAATTTCTTATCTTATATTTTTATCTTCGATCCCATTTTTATTTATCTCTTAAGTTACCCTTTTTTGAGATCAGAATATTTATATCTTAATTTGCAATAACCCATTAATTGGCCACGAACAAAGTCTTTTAGTACACCAACCATCATTTTTGCTTGTTGAACGAGAATTCAGCAGGTCTCTATAGTTACGGCACTTAAAGACTTGTTCTTTGCCTTTGAAACCGAGGCCATGCCTATCATATCTCCACCAACAAAGTCTGCATTGCCCTTCACCTAACGTGCACCGGAAATATTACCAGGTGACTGAAATTAACGTTCAGAAAATGGAAATTGTAGGAAAGTGACTGCTGACCAAACCCCTTGCCAAAAGTTCAAGACTCAATTTTGATTATTTGCATCTAATTCAGATAGCTGAGAATGAGGATGTACAATTATGTGACTAATGAGCAACCATTTTTAGCAACAATTTCAAGCAAGTTGGTAAATTGTTTTCAACGCAAATCACGCGATGAGCAGGCCTAGCACCAACTCTACGATCTCAGAAGTCTATTTAAGCAACTTCACATCCTATTAGGTAGATTATAATGTAAGAAACTTGTGTCCAGTCCACTGGTCTGTGTTCGTCTGTCAAACTTTTCGTCTGGGCAATGGCTGACAAGAGCAAGATCTTGATCATCGGAGGAACTGGTTATATCGGGAAGTTCGTGGTAGAAGCAAGCGTGAAGGAAGGTCACCCTACCTTTGCTTTGGTTAGACAGAGCACGGTCTCTGATCCTGTCAAAGGACAGCTTGTCGAGAAATTCAAGAACTTGGGTGTTACTATAGTTTATGTAAGAAAAAAAAGACCCCATCTTTTGTTTTCCAATGATCTGGGCATTTGTAGTGGAAAGCATGATCATGAGTTTGTGGTTGATGGAATTATTGCAGGGAGATCTTTACAACCATGAAAGTTTGGTGAATGCGATTAAGCAGGTTGATGTGGTGATATCCACGATTGGCTCGTTTCAACTGGCAGATCAGACCAAGATCATTGAAGCCATCAAAGAAGCTGGTAATATTAAGGTTGGTATTCCAATTTCTTACAGTAAGTATATAGTTAAATCCCATTGAGAATAGCCACTTGAATCCAGCAAAACAACGTGAAATGTGCAGAGATTCTTGCCTTCAGAATTTGGAAATGACGTTGATCACGTTCATGCGGTTGAACCAGCCAAATCTGCATTCGAAACAAAGGCTCAAATTCGACGTGCCATTGAAGCTGCAGGAATACCGTACACTTATGTTCCTGGTAACCTTTTTGCTGGCTTCTTTTTACCCATATTGGGACAGGCAGGAGTTACAGCTCCTCCGAGAGACAAAGTCACCATTACTGGAGATGGTAATCCGAAGGGTAAGCTATAATACGCGTGAACTGCAATGGGTTTAAATGGTTTACTGAAAGAAGTTGCAATGGATCAATTAGTCATTTTCACAAGTTTTGGTGTATGTAAACAGCTGTTTTCAACCATGAAGAGGACATTGCAACGTACACCATCAAATCTGTTGATGACCCTAGAACCTTGAACAAGACACTCACTATCAGGCCTCCCAAGAACATCTACAGCTTCAATGAGCTGGTTGCACTGTGGGAGAAGAAGATCGGCAAAACACTTGAGAAAACCTATCTTCCTGAAGAGGTAGTTCTAAAGACCATCCAAGGTGAGTCAAGAGTAGTTTTGTAATATTAGGACTACAATAAACATTATCTAATAATAATTTTTGTGTTTGTTCCTGATCTATTCTGGCAGAGTCTCCAATTCCAATCAATATTATTCTATCAATCAACCATTCGGTGTTCGTTAAGGGTGATCAAACCAACTTTGATATTGACCCATCATGGGGTGTTGAGGCCTCTGAGTTGTACCCAGATGTGAAATATACTTCTGTGGAAGACATTCTTGATAAGTTTGTTTAAGCAACTGAAAATCTGCTGTCACCTTCGTCATCGTAATAAGAATTCAGGCAGTTCACAGATTGGATGTTTGCTGCAGAAGAGTTATTTGTGCCTGTCGTGTTGTGTTCTATTCAGTAGTAATTCCAATATCTTGATATATAAATATATAAGCTTCAGTTTCATGAGTGTTCTATATCTACGGTGATCTAGTGAAATTCAAAAAGGAACTTTATCGATCAGTATCCCATCATTTCCCTTCTCTTTAGCCTAGTTCTGTACGACAACCTCTGAACCCGTCAATGCCAAAACTCAGACCCGATTCAGGATCTTAACTGAACCAAATATTTGTTCTTTTGATTTGCAAGAATTAAGGATAGAATGAGAGGACAAAAACGCTTGGACGTGACTTTTTAAAACTTTCCAGAGGACTTTGGATGAAGTTTTAGTAATCCCAACAATATGTTCACTTCCCAGCAGGAGATTAAACTCGATCAAGTTATGAATTGTTCTCTTATTAGAGCAGGTGAATCTGTCTTTGGAAAAAATGCAAACCCGTTGAAATGAGATTCTCCATTGCACTAAAGTCGTTTATATATACAATCTTGTGTTCAGTTTCTGTATATTGTTTTATTCTGCACTTGAGGACCAGATAGGATTGTATCTTCATGTGGTGTTAACTTAAGCCGAGTGAAAGACCTGAGCTTTGAACTCAACGTGAGTGGTGAATCTTGTACCTGAAGCCATTTTGAATCACCAGTCTCATTTCCTTTTCGAAAACCTTCTGATCAGATGATCTTTTGCTATCCGGAGAATCACAGATTGTAGTGCTGGCGCAGGTGATGGTGCCCCTACTGGTGCTTCAATTATCGAATGCTTCTGTGTCTGATAATCCATCATTTTCCTTGCCTTATTCGCACCACTTTTCTCTACTGAAATAAACCAGAAAACAATGAAATTCACAGCTTCATGAACCGTAAAAATCAGAAACAAAGAAAACTATCAGACTGAAACATGTTCGAGCGAGCTCTTACCTCTGAATTCTATGTCGGGCTTCGAAGACTCTGACAAGAGAACAAGCGCCGGAGTGACTACGGCGAGGACAGCCCAGAAGAAGAATATCAAGGCAAAAATTCTCCCACTCATTTGCTGGGATAACTGATGCAGTTTGATAGTGTCTAAGAGAGTATTTAACGTGCCTGAGAAAGACTTAGCAGAATCTCTCTCTTCTTGCACACCTTACCTGGCCAAGTTTAAGTAGCCTTACGGATATAAAAGTGCACAAGGTCTATAACATGGTTTTATTTACGTTTCTCCCATTGCAAACTCAGGAATTAATAATTATATTTGAGAGGTTTGTTGCTCAGTCGTTGGAGGGTTGTTATACCAGTAGGTACATGATTAAGCACTTATCTGGCATCCCAATGGTCCAAGTCAATGCTTCACCAAGCCTCCTGTGGAGTGACTTCTCTGTGCAGTTTATATGCACATCATAACACTATAGCCACCTTTATCTATCCTGTAGGATGCTTGATATTTGAGTTACCCTATTGACCTTTTCAATTCAGTATCCACGGGATCCTATAGAAAAAGATTGTAGTTGGTTTGATAATTATCGAGTGGCAGTCCGAAACAAGGATCTCTTTCAGAAAATAACGACAGGCCAAACTTGACCTGACTGGTCCGATTTAGAATTAGAAATCATACTTCAGCTATGGTAGGTGATAAGCTGAAAAGGTACCTTACACAACCTAAGTTTTATACCCAATAAAGGAAAATTGGGAGATGTAAATCACTCATGTAACAGAGTGTGGGAAAAGATTACAAGAGCTGGTGCGAACACTTGATGCAACCACTTAACAGCGTGATTTAGAAGGTGGAAGTAAAGTTTTAATATATTAAAAGATGATGTAGTACAACTAGGACTAGCAAGTGGCTTTCAAGTATTAACAAATACAGATATGATCCTGCAATTACAACAAACTGACAGCTCAAATGCCTTCATATACGAAAGGGAATATTGTTGGCTCAAAAACTGTGAGATTTAATTCTGTATAAAATACAACAGTAAACAGAAAGAGAAAGGAAAACATGGAAGAATACCATAGATCAATTTGAATATAAATATACATATTGTAAGGACAACCTAAAACATGCAAAACAGAACGGAATCTTGCATGTACGTGAATATCGTACACTTAACTGATATATACACCATCTAGAAACCAGAAAATGTCAAGACTCGAAAGACTCGCACCAGAGGCCATAAAGCTTCAGTCACTCATTAAACCTTTGCCGCTCGTGGCAGGCTTGTTCCCATCATACTTCTGTTAAATAGTAAAGAGGAAGAATTACTTCTTTCTATTGAGGGAAACAAGAGTGAACTGGACAGACATTGATGGCTATAAATTTATTGAAGAAAGGGAAAGATGGGATGCTCTAGAATTTAGGCTGAAGGCAATTATGTGGTTAGTATACAACTCTTCAACTATCTCACCTGCTTTCCAAAGCTGAAAGGTACATATTTGTACTTGATCATGTGCATAATTTGACGCTTCATTGTTAGGACGAACAGAACAATCCAGTAACAAAGTAAAATGGGCCAGAAAACAGGAACATCAAACACAGAGAAAAATGTCATCGCAAATGCCACGCAGAAAGCCTTGGTTATGGAGTACCTAAAACCATAGCAACAAGAGCAACTCATGTTTTTATAACCAGAAACCCATCAATGTTCAGTAGATGACAACTACACATATAAAACTGTTTAACAAGTATCAATCTAGCAAAGCTTGTTCTTCCAAAAATAGGTGCATGACTAGCTAAAAGAAATTGGTCAGTGAAATGTGCATGTGTCCTAACTTTAACCAGAACAAAATCCCTAGTTGCATGGTTTGTGATCTCTGTTCTACAACCCTAATCAAGTTTCCATTTCAACCGGCATACCCAGCTTTAACACGACACATGAGTCCACAGTTAGTGTTGCAAAAGGAGGGAGGTTGTCCTCCATATTGATCTGCCACTAGGTGTAAGCAGTATCAGTTAGAGACCATACAATCCAGCTGCAAGTAGGAAGGTCAGCTAGCATTAAGGCTATATCAAACAAATATAATCGCCTTGGTGATAATACGTGTAGATACGAGTGGTAGAACAAGAAAAATAGCCAGTGATCAAAAAAATGCTGAAGACATCTAGTTCTTATGCTGCCAAACATAAGGTTAGGAAATATTCGAGTGGCAAGAAGGATTGTTATACTACCAGAACTTAAACTCTGGAAGACGACGAATGAAGGGCCTGAACTCATCTGATCCTTTAGTTGGCAATGACGCCCCATCCAAAACTTCGAGCTCTGGATCAACTTTTGGCGACAGAAACCCAATCAACAAATTCAAAATGTAAATTCCAAGGCCATAGGACACAATGTAAAAGCCTTCTGCATAATAAACCCGCAACACGTAAATAGCTGCAGCTGCTACAGTTCCTAGCCACCTATGTACAGTATGAGGTGTGGATCGATCAAGATAGTACTGAAATGCCCTCGAAAATTCAGTTCTCCACTTAGCCAGAGGGGCCACTGTGGAGGTAGTATCGTCCCCAACTCCTTCCATTAACAATTAGATTCTGAACAATCGCCTGCATATACGAAATTAAATTGAAACCAGATGATTCCACAAACAAAGGTTGAATTTTTTAAAGCCCCGTAACCCAAAGATCGATTTTTGACACTATCCATCTCATTTTTTCTTATCCAAGCAATAAAAGATCACATCTTTGGAACATAGGAATGAAAAGTTTTGACAATCTAACATGCAATCACTATACCCTAGTCTTCCAAGAAACCAAACAGCACGGAAATATGAATACATCTACCTGATCGCTTTTAGTACTCTGTGGTCGATACCCACAAATTGTAAGAGTGGATCACAACAAAATGGGAGCACAATAACATAAATTAAAAATTTTAAGATTTTGCGAGGCCATGTAAAGCTGAAAATTAAAGCTAACCTTAAATCGTCAAGAGATTTCTTAATTCTTCTTTTTGTTTACTTCAAAATCGGAGGATTTGTTGTCTTTTGTTTCTGTTTTTTCTGTTGCAGTTCGCGGGTTAAAGAAGCAACTCGAGCTCGACTCCGTAGATAGGCGGACTTTTCCGGACCTGACTCAGAACTCGTTGCCCATCAAAACGCTCTCTTCTCCTGCCGTTTTGTGAAGGCTTAGTCCTTGGGCTATTTTCAGCTAAAGTGGGGATGAAATGAGTCAGCCCTGACCCCATCTAGCCCAAGCATTGTTTTGAAAATCGGATCAGACCAATCGGTTCGACTGATTTGACCGGTGATCGATCGGTTATTCAATCCGGTTCACTCTTAAAAATCGGTTTCTAATTAAACCAGTAAGAACCGGTTGAACCGGTCCAGTTCGGCCACTGGTTTAATAATTTTTTTATTTATTTTTTTGTATATTTTTGTATTTTTTAATATTACTAATATTATATATAATTAAATATAATTATTGCATAATTATGATGTCACATCAGTTCGACCGGTAGTTGAACTGGTCGAACCGGTGATTAATAAGACCTCCGGTTCGATATTTGGTCCAGGTTTTAAACCTTGAGCCCAGGGATCAGATCTCTTGTTTTGATTACGGTGTTTCTATCATATTTCATTAAATCTCATTGGTCGGGTCAGCCATGTTGGGCCCGGACTCGGTCATAACGACCAGTGGGCCGATCAATCATTCATCAAAGACGTCAAGCCCAAGCCCGATCCATGCTCTCCATAGCCCATTAGCTGGAGAAGATCTTCCATGCAGAAGTAGGAGTCTACGTGAAGACCCAACCCTAGCATCCATCTCATATATAAGGTATGATTTCATTATGATGAAGGTACGCACAATCATAACCCTAGTTTCTCCTTGCTTACAGCGATCTCACCTTCAGTAAAAGACTTACTTGAGCGTCGGAGGGGCCAATCGGGACACAACCCCCGACGTGCCTTCTTTGCTTTGCAGGAACTTCACGTCGAAACTCTTACGTGAGACAATCGATTCATGGATCCAAACGACAACGTATAGTTCAGCAAGAATCCGACAGAACCAATTGGCGCCCACAGTGGGGCCCGACTTCAGGGCACCACGTCAAGAAATGTAACATCCCGTTACCGGTAGCAAAGGGTATTATGGTAATATTGGGTCAGACTGATAGATTTCATTGCATTCACTGACTGAACATAATGCTGGCCTCTGATCATAGAGGAATAGGTTTCTTGCTTATGCATTTATTCATAGGTACATGCATTCATGATTTTCCGGCATTTTAAATTGTAAGTATGAACTGATTGGGCTGTAAACTGACTGAACTGACCGGATTATGATTGATGGAGAAATTAGAGTAAGTGTACTCGAATGACTGATTTAGAATAGTTTAAGAGTGATTGGCAAT
>JAOQMR010000002.1:1325962-1361307 GCA_027563865.1 Erythroxylum pelleterianum | reverse complement strand
AACCCTAGTTTTCTCTCTGTTCTCTATGACTGATTTTCTCTCAAAATACTGACTTGAGCGTCGGAGGGGCCTCCCGGAAAACAACCCCCGGCGTGCCTTTGTTCGTTTTGCAGGTGCATTCTACGTGAAAATCATCACGCACCATTCGGCCAGTTTCCGGCTGAACCAAACCAATTTAACTAATTCTTAACCAAACAACTATATTAGACTGAAAAGTTATCTACGAACCACCGCCTTTATATACAACTGTTGATACCTTAATTGAGTTCCGTGTTAGAACTAATGGTAGACGGGATGGGATCTTCTGTGCCAGCAACGCTGGCCCTCCCCTGTGCCACTCAATCGTGGCCGTCCATTTATGTAGATCCCACGTAAATGGACGGCCACGATTGAGTGGCACAGGGGAGGGCCAGCGTTGCTGGCACAGAAGATCTGGGGCGATGGTAGACATGTATGTTTTTATGTGTACTAGACAAATCTAGTACGGTACGGTTCAGAATTTAAGTGTCAGATCAGACTCGATTCGATTCACATCATGTGGAAGAGTTTTGCTTTTAGTTTTACACAAGTTGGCTTTGCTTTATCCCAATTCCCAACTCCTAAGCAAGTTGGCGATTAAAAACGTAAAAGCAATGGCGATGATGTGACCTCACAGCAATCAATTATTGGTGTATCGGAATCTCTCGTTCAAAAAGCTAAATTCAGTACGCGATTCTTCCTCCGTGATTTAAGCCGTGGTCTCGTCATCATGGCCTCATGAAAACAAAGTTAGTTCGACGTGTGATGCGCCTGTCCTCTAAAATCGAATCCATTTGGTGGGGGTTTTCTTGTACTCTTGTCTTTGTCCATCGAATCTCGTCTTCAACCAGTACCAGTGGGACGACAGGATCACTTAAAACAGAGTCTAGTGAGTGTCGTCTAGGCCATGACTCTGAACCTACTCTTTGATTCGTTACCAATGATGATGGAGATGGAGTGCATGCATGTGAGTTCTCAATATTCATCAACCATTGGTTACGGAATCTTTGGAGAAAATCTAGAAAGTGCGTACGTTGGAGCCGTTGATGAATGGTGGGTACCAAGCAAAAGTTGCATGCGCCGAAAACGCATGTTCGTGCAACTATGGATGGAGCCGAGGTGATAAGAAAGTTGATAAAGGACCAGAGTTTTGAATCATCTTCTTCCCATTTTCTGAGGCCATTAGTAGTATAGGCAAAAGTGGCGAATTACTCCTAATATTTGTTTTAAAATTTTAATTAAAATACTTTTATTTGTAATATAACTTTAATGTTATCGAAATAATATTAATAAAATTTTAAATCTTAATATAATTAAATTTTTAATAATTTTTAGTATATTAGTTATTAATTTAGGACTCGTTTTTTCATCGATATTATTTTCAAATTTAATAAAAAATTGTTTGATTGAGTTTTTAATTTATGTTTCTTTCTATTTTCAAAATTTATAAAACAAAAGAAAAGTGGTTTTTGTTTTTTATTAAATAAATATATATTATTTAATATTGGTTCAGCCAGATTCTGCTGAGGCTGGACGTTGCTGCTTGGATTCATGAAGTCGGTTGATATTGTCTCTGAAATACCTGCAAAACAACAAAAGGTACACCGGAGGTTGACTGCCGGCAGGCCCCTCCGATGCTTAAGTCAGTCTTTTAGTAAGGGATGTGATCTCCGATAATAGAGAAAAGCAGGGTTTCAGTCTCATACCTGTATCATGGCTAAATAGTACTTTATATATGTGATAATTGCTAGGTTTAGGTCTTTACGTTTGCATGGGAGACTATCACCTACAACCGGGCCGTTGACACCTGGACCTGGGCCTGGGCCTAACACAGCTGACCTAATCAAATATATTAATTATTAATAATAATTATGAATAATGTAAATAAAGTTTATGAATAATTTTATTTTATTTAACAATTTATTTAATTTTTATAAATTAAAAATATATAAGTTTTAACTAAAAATTTTTAATATTTCAAATAAAATTTAATTAAATAAATAAAATATTTTTATTAAAAATTACTTTAATCACTTCGACTCTTTCTCTTTGCTATCCACCGCAAGTTTCGTGCGGCTTGTCGGGTCAGGACAGTGCTCCGTGATCGTCATATGTATGTAACGACACACGAAACATCGTCTCGTGTCTAGTAGTCATTTAGATAACATGGTCTTAATGATCCACGAGCAATAATGTCCACCAACACAATGTTAGATAGAAACGAAGTAGGACGCTGTTGGTAGCTAGGAGGACTCAACAAGAAGCTACTTATCTCCGACTTAAAACTAAACTGAAAAATTACCGGTATTTATTATTATAAAATTGATTAAAGGTTAAACAAGATATAAAAATTAAAAGAGATTATTCTTAAAATTTAAAACCAAACTCAACACAAAAATTTGCGTTTGAGCTCGTATTCGGTCTGAAATTCGATCGAACCGAAAATTTCGAGTATGAGCTTGAAATCGATTAAGGTTGAACTACTGGAAGTCTAATCAATTAAGATTCAAACATGATTTAATACATATTTTTAATTTTTAAAATTGATTTGTTGAAAACAATATTAAACTTGTTTATTTTCAAGCTCAATCTAAAGTCTAATATGCCCCGGTCAGACAAGTTTTGATGAGATTACAGGTAAGTAATAATGATGTATTATCTAAATTGTAATTAACGAGTTCATGATATTAAATAGATCAAATGTATTAAATTTTGTATTTGTATTGACAAACAGCTAATAATCAAATGGTCAAATCAACAATCAGTTAATAACTAATACAATATATTTAGCTTATTATAATGTTATGTCGGCCAGGTAATTGAAAGATTTAGAAAAATAAATGAACGAGGGGTAAATTGGGGATAGTGGGTTGTACAGTAAAGGAGAGCCTGTGACTCTATAAAATGCAGTTCAGAGACCAAAGTAAAAGGGCAAGGCCACTAATACTAAGAGAGCGCAAGTCCTGATAGAAAGACCCAAAGGCCAACAACATGGTTGCTGGAGCCTTGCCAATGACCGGAGATATTATTCCTCCGCCGTCTACTCCTCCTCCAGTCATTTTGGGCCTTCAGCCGGCTGCACTCATCGATCACGTGGCTCGTGTCGATTCATCGTTGCTTGATCAAATTCCTGGTGACCGTGGCGGTTCTATCCCGGTATGGGATTTCTGACCTCTTTGTTTGATGGGCTAGGTTTTTGCTGAATTCCGTTGAGTTTTATTTGATTATGGCTGCTTAGCTGCTTGTGGGTATGCGTTAGTTTGCTCTGTTTTTATGCGTGCATTCTGTGTATCTCATCAAGATCGTACGTCATTATCGGTATGTTTTCACTTACTAGTCCGTTTGGTTGAAATTTCATTTCATTTTGCTTTTCTTTTCCTAGATTCACGTGGGGTCAAATTGCTTACCCTAAAAGTGGCATCTTTAATTGGTTTTTGCCTTTCTGAGTAACTTCTGTACTTAAAGCGACTTCTCTTCATTTTGCAGTTTTTTATTGATCTACTTTTGCATCATTAATGGTGGTTAATGATTGGTACTAATTATAAAGTATTAGAATTATTGAATGCACACTAGTGACAGAACATCTCTGAATCACGTAAAAAAAAAAAAAAGAATTGCAGCTTACTAATCAGCTTCTTATTTTTGTAGATAGTGAAATAATTTATCTCATGATACAGCTTCTTATATGTGTAGATAATGACATATTTGATCTCACGATATAGCTTCGTATTTGTGGTGCTAGTGGCATAATTTATTGGACCAGTTAATAGATTTCAGATTTATGTTCACTACCACACATGCACCTCTCAGTATACTTGACTAGACTTTTCTTTTTTGACTGAAAGCTTTTTCCTGTGGTAACGGGTATGCAGGTGATTTTTTTTTGGTGTTACGTCAAGAAAATTTTATTTATTTTAATGGTTTTGGATTTTGTAGGTCGAGTTTCAAGTACTTGAGCGCATACTAAGTGAGTTGACAAATCATTTTCTCGCATCTCCTGATGGTACATCTCCTTTGAAGAGAATTGCTGGTGGCAGTGTGGCTAATACCATTCGAGGATTGAGTGCTGGCTTTGGAGTCTCTTGCGGTATCATTGGTGCTTGTGGCGATGATGTTCAAGGTAAGTGGTTTGTCGATAACATGAGCCTTAATGGGGTGAACCTCTCAAGATTAAAGTGTAGGAGGGGACACACTGCTCAGGTGATCTTATTGCCACACAGTTTTTCAGTTTCCGTCTAAACCAGTTCTTATCTTTGTAGCACTTAAATTTTAAGGTTACTGTCTGCTACAGTGTGTTTGTCTGGTTGATGAACTTGGTCACCGTACAATGCGTCCCTGCCTCTCAAGTGCTGTCAAAGTACAGGTGCTTACTGTTTGATTACTTGTTTATTTTATTTTTAAGATTTTTTTAATTAATTTTGAGATTGAGGTAACCTTTCCATACGGGGCTTACCAAGTTTCTGCTCTTATCCCTTCAGGCTGACGAGCTGACAAGGGAGGATGTCAAGGGTTCCGAGGTTGAGGATCTTAAGCTAATAGCTGATTGAATTTTATGTATCCATGGTGCTTGTTTTCAAGTGTTGTTTTTCCTGTTCTAGGGCTTGATGTGTTGAGTTCAATTACAGAAAATCTGGTTGGATTTAGTTTGGCCTCAAGCCACAGAAAGTTAAAAAAATTCCATCATATTCTTGATGATTGATTTTTGTTCAGCATACTAAATGTTTAGTGAATTTTGTGCCAGTGGTTAGTACTTAGATATGGGATATACAACTTGAAAGTTATCCAAGCAGCTATTCAGATAGCAAAGCAAGAGGGTGTCTCGGTCTCAATGGATTTGGCCAGTTTTGAGGTAGACATCCGTCAGTCTTTCTAACATTAAGTTTTATCTTGTTCAGAAATTATTCAATTTCTTCTGATGTTTTTCCTTTGTAAGTTGGTGACAGAAATGGAGTCAATGACAAAACTTAACCATTACAATTTTCTTTTCTTCATTTTATTGTGAATTATCCGGAAGTACCAGTGTCACAAAACACAATTTGCATGCTTAAAAAAATGTCATCTTCTTATAGAGACAGTGTATTCCTTAAGCTAATTATTTTGTACGATCGCAGATTTCAAAGCCAGCTTTCTGGCATGATATATTTACTTAAGTATTTTATCATTTGCCAGATGGTTCGGGACTCTAGATCACTCCTTCTACAATTACTGAAGTCAGGGAACATAGACCTCTGCTTTGCTAATGAAGATGAAGCAAGGGAGCTGCTTAGGTACTATTATTTGATCTCTTTCTTCGCTTATCAAATTGTGGCCACAGAGATTTATATGTTATTTACACATTTCTCTTTCTTTTAATCTTTTCCTGATAGTGGTTGCTGATCTCTCTTTAAAATGGTTATAGGGGTGAACAGGGTGCTGACCCTGAGGTTGACCCTGAGGCCGAGCCTGAGGCTGCAGTAAAATTCTTGGCTAAACACTGCAAATGGGCAGTAGTGACTTTAGGTCCTAATGGGTGCATTGCAAAACATGGAGAGGAGGTTAGTATCTATATGAGAATTTGTTTGCTAGAAAGGCTGCAAACTTGCTGACAACCAAAATGTCTTCTGTCAAGCTACTTAGGCTTCTCCCTTGGCCACTCTTTCCCAATTGGAAATTACACATGCTTGCCATTAAGTTCGTTATGCCATCTGGGTATAGAAAAATGATATGAACATTGTCTCACATAACGTACTATTTGTTGTCGTTGCACTTCTCTCATGTCTACTTGTCTATGTATTGTCTTGTCATTGGTATTCACTCAACATGGCAGATTGTTCGAGTTCCTGCGATTGGGGAAGCGAAGGCAATTGATGCTACTGGAGCAGGAGATCTCTTTGCAAGTGGATTTTTGTATGGACGTGTGAAGGGATTTACATTAGAGGAATGCTGCAAAGTAGGCGTATGTGCTGGGGGGTCCGTGATTCGTTCACTTGGGGGTGAAGTGACCCCTGAGAATTGGCAATGGATGTACAGACAGATGCAGATCAAGGATCTCCCAGTTCCTGCCATCCGGAATTGATTCTATTCACTGTCAAATATATATATTGCTGCTCTATGTCATTCTTGTACTTATATTTTTAGACAGAACTGGCAGTAGCAGTTCCATTTTGGAGCCAATCTATGGTGATGATTCTTCCAACATAAACACGAAATAGAACATGGAGACATTCATGCTTGATAAGGAGCTTTTATTCATTGATCTCAAGTTTATAGTTGCCTCAATATTTCAGAATCCAAAAATAGGAACTGAACTGAAGAAGACATCCAACTGGGGCGACTGAAGTTAAAAAACAATGTTACAACTTCAAAATGTAACATAACCGTATCAGACGTTCATAATTCGATAATAAAAGGTATAATCTTTTAACCATGATCGTACTGGTCCGGGCAAAGTTTCCATGAAAGCAAAAGCCCTCTGTTCGAAAGCACCCATTGTATTATAATCTCAGGAATGGATGCATGTTGATTCAGTATAGCTTGTTCCCAACCCTGGACTATATCAGACAAATTCCACCAGGAAGAACATGTATTACTATGCCAGAAGCTAGAATCAAAGATTTAATTTGTTTGCCAGCTGATGTAACAAAGTTTAAATTAAGGAGGGAAAACAAATACCGCAAAAAGGAGTCTTTAACCAGACTTGTTTTCCAACTAAAAATTGCCAACATATAGCAGAAAACATCAACACGGATGAGATCCATATGTTTGGATTCTCACAGCTCCATGGGAGCTACACCCTGATCAGCAGGACTCTGATCAGTTCTGGCACCCTGTCCTGCAGCAGCTGTATCACCCTGCTCAGCAGTAGCATCTGGCTCCCCAGCTGGACCCTCTTCTACTTTTACAATCTCAAATGCATCAATCAACTTTTGTACACGTTCTTGATCTAGTATATGAAATGCCTCCCCAACTCCCACGACAGCAACTGTACAGATGGAGCTCTTCAGTGTTTCTCCTTGCAAGGTTTCCCTGACAGCGATGAGAGCATCCTTGATCAGATCATCCCGTGAAGAGTCCACAAAGTTCTCAAATCTGCGCTCCAAGTATGTTTTTGCTGCTTGTGAGCGGGATCCTATGGCAAAAGCCTGATATTCAAAGTAGTTCCCACTTGGGCAATTGTAGTAGAGGTGAGCTCCAGATTCGTCTAGGCCAGCCACTAGCAGGCCAACACCATAAGGCCGTTTCCATGATCGTTGGGTGCACACCTGCCAATCAAATGTATTACATCCAAAGACGACTCGACCTTTTCTTTACACAATTTAGAACATTTTCAACTGGTTAGTTTCATAAAAATCCTCATGGACAATCCCAGACCGAAATACTGAATAATTTACATTCTAATTATCAACATAGGCAACTATTAAAGATAATAGCTAACTCAAAATAAACATATATAAAAGAGAGTGATAGACATTTTGATTCGTAGCTCATGATTTATCTCATAATTGCATAAAGTTTCTAACCATACTACTGTTACTAAACAAATAATTAAATGTCAAAGTAGATAAATTCAGAAAACAAATACATTTTGGTAAGCATGTCAAAACGTTGTATTTCAAACAACTGTTTTTCAGAGAAGAAAGGTTGCAGACACCTAAAATTGACAAGAAGTGTCAAATAAGAAAGCTGCATTAAGAATTTCTAATGTCAATTAGAAGCCCACCTAAAAGCTCTATATGTACTACTATCAGCATTAAACTCCTGGAGGTAGCAATCGACTTGGATTTTGAATTCCAAATTCATATCAAAGTTCCCATTTCTGTAAACCCTCATTTCCTAATTCCTCAATTACAGACTTCACACAACATTAAAAAATATCCAATTTAATCCCAAACTCTAACTACTCAAAGCAAAACCCTAACCCCTTCAAATCCCAGAAACAAAACGAAGATAAATTAGGGTTTGAGTAGCGAAACCTGAGCCTTATCAGCGAGTTGAACCACGAGGCGACCAACAGGAAGCGGCGATTCGTAGGTATAACTATAATTGATACATTCGGACCGCATATAACGAGACAAAACACGGCCATCAGCAGTGAGACCGGCGATGGCGACGCCGATGTGATCGTCGACCTTAAATATCTTACGCTGGTGAGAGGAGAGTTCGGAATTGGCCTTGTTGACGCACGCGAGAACCACGTGGGTCTTGGATCGGAGGCCGATAGCGGCGGAGCCCTGCTTCACGGCCTCCATGGCGTACTCCACCTGAAAGAGCCTCCCGGCGGGGCTCCACGTGGTCACATCTGTATCGTACTGGTTTCTGAACATTGTCTTCTTATTCTCTTTCTCTCACAATACGTCACCGTCTTGGGCTTCACCCGGGCAACTCTACGAAATGAATCGGTCTGTCTTTAAGAGAGAGGTCTTCTCTTTAAGCTCAAGCTTTCACTACTGTGACTTGTTGCAGAGGTCAGAGGAAAGTGACCCAGAGGATACGGGTTATCGGGTTCTGGGTAAATTGCCATCGGGCCTGGTTAGATACTGGGCCTGTCTTGTAGACCCAGGCCCAACATTTGGTGAATACTTTCCTGCTTTATCCTGTGAGAATCTGCTCTCCAAATCTCCAGAACTATGTAAATCTAACAATGCTTTAAAATCAGAAAATCAAATGAAAACATGGAAGAGAAACAACCTACAGGTACATGGAAGAACAAGTTATTCTCTATACCTTAAAAAGGATCTCTTAAGCATTTTCATAATGTTGAGACTGATGGTATCATTAGTCCTCCAATGGAACTTCTCAAGGCAGGAGTGAAAGTGTGGTCCTCTGCTTTACTTGGTTTCTTTTGGAGCAAAAGGCTAGTTTTTCCGGTGATTAACACATGGGCAAAATCCAAATGGAGTAAGAAGGGATTGGAGTAGGTCTTGTTGCGTAAGGATGAGATTATCTTGTTTAAATTTTCAGATGAAAAGGAGCTAAATGATATTTTTAAGCAAGGGCGTTGGCATATAGGAGAGCAACCTCTCTTCCTACAAAAATGGCAGCCAGGTATGGAAATGGATCGAGGTAAAGTCGACACTTTTCCTTTGTGGGTGAATTTCCACAATCTCCCATTATAACTATGGACCATTGAGGGACTTAGCTATCTTGCTAGCTCACTTGGAAAACCATTATGTATGGACTCACAAACAACTTCTACAGAGAGAATAGGTTATGCAAAAATATGTATAGAGATTCATAAATCCACCTTCCTATCAGATACTCTCTATGTTATGTGCCTAGGGGACAATGGGGAATTGGAGAAGAAGGAAATAGCTATTACTTTGCCTTGGAAGCCTAGTAACTCTACTAAAGTGCGGCAGCCTACAAGGAGGAAATTCTAAACTGGTGGGCAGCAAGAAATGTTGGGGATTTATTCCACTACACACTGTCTGGAAGAATCAGACAAACCTGTGGAAGCTTCAACTCATAAAGGGATTACTAATGGATCCATTCTACAGCCTAAATTGATGGCTGAAGGAGATATAGGCAGTCATGGTATTTCTAAGACTAATGTTGCTGAACATAATTGTGTGAGCATTGAAGACAATATGCTAATTTCTAGGGAGAAGACTAACCAAGAACAGGCCGATTCACACATATCAAAAGCTCCTATACAACACTCGTTGTGTAGAATGAACTCCTTAGATAAAGAGGAAGTCACATCCTCTTCTACCAATTCTTCGAATAATCCTCCAATTATAGAGACTGACGATACTAAACTGGATGATTTTCAAAACGTCACTGGCAAGAAATCTCTAAGAAGTAGGAGGAGGAAGGGTGCCAAAGGTAAAATTTTACCTATATGATAGTTCTAATATGGAATGTAAATGGCACTAACAACCCGAAAAAGTTGTATACTTTGAGGGATTTTGTCTGGAGGATTAAGCCTCTTATCGTAATTTTGCTTAAAACCAAAATAAGACATGAGAATATGAATAAGGTGAATATTTTAGGGGACATGATCCTCTGTCCCAAAAATTGTGTATCAATTTTGTCTCATTTGATCCCAACCATCTATTTATGTGTCAGAAACTTAAAACTATCTACCCAAGTTTTCGACTCCAGACAATTCATCTATTGTCAGAAACTTAAAACTATCAAAGCCGAATTGAAGAAGTTGAATCCCAACATTTACCAAGCACACAGGCAGGAATTGATGTTGCTAAGGAAAGACCAGTAGCAATCCAATCTTTACTTTCTCTCAACCATAGAGATTGTGACCTTGAAGGAAAAGTTAGAGTTGGAATTCTTTCTAAAAGTTGTTCAAGAACATTCTTCTCTAATCCAACAAAGGTCTAGGATTAGATGGCTTAAGGAAGGGGACAGAGCTTATAAGTTCTTTTTCAATTCCTTATCGGACAAGAGAAATGTCAATAAAATATGTTATATTACTAGTGCAGATGGGAGAATCTTAACTATTAGAAGGTTGTCAATTTCTACAGGGGGCTCTTGGGATCAGATATAGACTCTTCTTTTTTCCTTTATGGATTCTCTTCAAGCTATTATTCTCAACAGGATCTCCCAAAAAGCTTATCAGGAGTTGGTGAAACCTAGTTCTGATGATGACATCAATGCTACTGTCTATGCTATAAATGGAATGAAAGCCCCCGGTCTTGATGGACTAAATGGTTTCTTCTTTCAAAAGACCTAGTTTATTATTAGACCTATGATTAGAGAGGCTATTCATGAATTATTTGACAAGGGGGTCATGTTGAAGGAATTTAATAAAACTTTTCTCTGCTTAATTCATAAAATCTCTAGCCCTTCTACTTTTAGTGATTTCAGGCCAATTGCATGTACAAACTTCACTTACAAAATTATGGCTAAAATCTTAGCAAACAGATTGAAGGGAGTTCTTAATCTCATTCTCAATGAGAATCATAATGCTTTTACGAAGAATAAAAGCATTGGTGATAACATTCTTTTTGCTCAGGAACTCCTAAAAGGCTATCCTAAAAGGCTATACCTGAAGGAATTCTCCCCTGAATTGTGCAGTTAAGTTTGACTTTAATAAAGCTTCTGACTGCGTTAGTTGGCCTTTCCTCTTCAAGGTTCTTAAGGCTTTCAACTTCCTTAATATTTGTATCAACTGGATTTAAGGCTTGTGTCTCCCCCACAACTTATTGCGTCTTGATTAATGGTACCCCTTCTGGACTTATTAAGGGAAAAAGAGACATTAAACAGAGAGATCCTTTGTCTCCTTATCTATTTATTATATGTATGGAAGTGTTATCCCAATTGCTCAAGACCAGAGACTCTTATAGTCCCAAATTCAAGTATCACTCCAAATGTAGGAGAGTTTCTTTTACTCATCTCTATTTCGTGGATGATCTTATTCTCTTCTCTAAAAGCCATTTTGTTCTTTCATCAAGAGCAAAATCTCTCCAGGACACCATTTCGTCTTTAATTGGCATAAATAGGAAAATCCTACCATTGCATTATCTAGGTTTGCCTATTACTACCAAAAGGCTATCCTTCGATGAATGTCTTCCTCTTATTGAACGAATACAAAGGAGAATCAACAAATGAACTAATATATTTCTTTCATTTGGAGGAAGAGTGGAGTCCAACTTCTTAAATCTGTCTTATGTTCCCTTCACTTATATTGGAGCACACATTTTCCTTTGTCTAATAAATTGATTAAATTTGTGGAGAAAATGATGAGAGACTTTTTATGGGGCAAAGCAAATGAAAATTCGGGTTTTCCAAAGGTCAAGTGGGCAGATGTATGCAAACACAAGGAGAATGGAGAGTTAGGGATCATCTTTTTAAGAGTAGCCAACAATTTTTTTTTATTAAAAGAATTTAGAGAGTGCTTCAAGACAAACATTCAGTGTAGATGAGATGGCTTCACAACTATTTTCTGAAGAACAACCTATGGTCACTTTTACTTAAATCATGCTTCTCTTGGTTCCTCAGCCAACTTTTAAAGAACAGAGATGAAATAGCAAGTGAGGTTTGTTGTCAAGTTGAGAATGGAAAGGTTGCCTTCGTATGACATGATAATTGGACTCATTATAGTGCCCTTTCTCATAATTCCAATGCAGTAATAGCCTTTTCAGGGTTTGACTATAAGGCTAAGGTTGCTATTCCAATAAATCATAATCAGTGGGTTCACTTTCCTTCAGAATTTCAACAGCTAAAACCTTCTAATTATCCTGATCCTAACACCCAGGACAATTATTTTTTGCTTGGACTTTCTATTGAGAGATTTTTTTATAGGCTTCACAGGAGATAGATTCACAGTTCAGAACAAGATGTTCCCTGGTTTTCAGTTATTTAGATCAAAATTTTTCGACCTAGTACTGTTTCCCTACTATGGCTGATGGTTAAAAGCAAGATTGCAACTATGGACAGATTACAATTCTTGCTAAATTTGGATGCAACTTGCAGTTTATGTAAAGATGCCTCAGAAACGAAGAATCACCTCTTCTTAATCTCCTGATGTATCTAATCAATTCACTTTCTGTACCACAAACTTCCTCTCCACTTCGGAAGAAGAAGTTGCTGATCCTAGCCTTAATTGCTCTTTCTAATGCTGCTGTTTTCATTTTTGCACGCTGTCGTCCTTATCCTTGTGATGACGTTTTGGCTTCCTATTGGGGGCTATTTGTGTCGTCGTTTAGCACTTCCTGGGAGATTGTCTTAACGTTTCTCCTAACGACGTATCTGACACATTATTTCTATTTATCCATTTTTTTTTTAACATCAAAGAGAAATGGGAAGCTTTTAAACTCGAGCTGAGTTGGCACTCACTGTCTTAAAGCAATGAAGTGACGTAAAGGGAAGGGACAAACAAAAAGGCAAAAGCAGCATTGGAGTACCCTTTCTTTCTCTTTTGGATCTCGACATCATTGGCTTAGATGCTCCTAAGATTTACCCCAAAGTCGTCTTCTCCTACCAAGGTAGATTAGATTCATTCGTCATTGCAAAAAGCCAACTGTGTGGATTGACTTGCTGCTGAATCAAATCCAAACTTTGTGAAACTACTCTTCCTCTCTTCCATGGAGCTGGGAACTGAACTATGTTCCAAACAAGTTGGACAATGCTTGCCAGCCCTCCAAATGATACGGTGAACAGAGGAAAAAGAAAACCTACAGCCATTGTTACAGCACAGAGCATAACATGCATGAACCAGAAAAGAAAACGCCAGTTCTTACGTGGGTCATAATCATATTCTTCAAATTCCTTAAACAAGTGGATATGTTTCAGAACTCTAATCATTGGATTGAAGCAGAAATGACGAGGACAGGGAATTAAAAGATGGTCATGATTAGTTTAATGTGTTTTCTGTTATAACGTTGCATTTAACAAGAAGACCTACTCGTAACATCCTAGTCATTAAGACATTATGAGAAATAAATGTCGGAAAACTTTAAAACAGTCGGTGATCGGGACCACGAAGAAGATGACACGGTTTTACTATTTCTGTTATGTCCCAAGAATCGGTGTCCGGGACCCCACCTGAGCTTTGAAATGATTCGACTGCGGAACGAGATGTTTTTCATTGCCGGCGAGAATCTGCAACTGTTAGAACATGGAAAGCTGGGATTACCAAAGTATACTAAGAAGAGTTGACATTTTTATATGAAGTCGGCGTGTCCTTATTACAAAGATTAATAAATAAAGGTTGGACTAATATAATATTAGAATTACATTGAGAGATTTAATTCAGTTAAATTTTATTTCAAAATTTAAAAACTAAGAAATTCAATTAAATTAAAATTTTCAAGTTCGAACATTTGTTTTAAATATTTCGAGTCTAAACTCGACCACAAAGTTTGGATTTGATATGATTTATTACTAATTTTAAACAATATTGTTAAAATATTAAGTATTATAAGTTAAGTTGGCATTTTTACTTGGGTAAATTTTGAATAAATCTAATATTTTTAATCACACTAAAAAATTTAATTCAGACTTTTTCAATTTAAGTTTGAGTTAAAATTTGAAAAATTAAAAATTTTAAAAATAAAATTTTCAATTTTAAATAAAATTAAATAATTTAAGATATTATTAAAAGCACTAACGGAATCAGGAATTTAAAATAGAAAAGGCCTAAATATTTAATTTTTTAAAATTTTGAGGGGTCCAGTACACCACTAGATTTTAAATAACTCTGTCCTTATATATATATATATATATTAAAAATAAAAAATATTTAATTTTTTAAATCTTGGAGCCTAGTGCACCACTGCCCCCAACTAACTCCGTCTATGATTGAAAAAGATTGTCCCTATTTATAAAAATTAAAGTTTAATTGTAAAAAGATTATTAAATAAAAATTGATCGATTTATTTTAGTTAAAAAATTATTAATTTACAAAAATTTATCGATTTTTAACAACAAGAGTGTTAAAGTAAATTGAACTGAAAAATTGAAAATAAAATCGAAAATTTTGACAGTGTAAAGTTTGTAAGGTTGAACTAGCTAAATCAATAAACATAGTTTTCAAACCTAGCATTTTATAATTTTTAGCGAAAATAACAAGGTTAGGAAATTAAAATTAAAAATAAAGATTCTTTGGTATTGTCTCCTCCTAGAAAACAAGATTAATATTAAATTAAGCCAATGTAAATTAATATTAAATTATTTAATAAATCATTAAGTATTATTCTATTCTATTATATAATATTTTATTCTATATTATATTAAAATATTATATTGCACAACGAGTATGCCACCGATGTAAGGCCAAGAGGACAACCACAATTTCTTCCCGAGGGCCGAGACAACCCCTAATACAATCGCTTCTTTCCCCAAATACCCCTACCAATCTAGTGCCAATACGTGACAGCTTGACAGGTGGAAAATCTCACGAGTACACGACAGTAGAGAAATCTTAAATCCTGCGATTCCCAGTTCTCGGTTTAACCCGTTCGGCCGGTCGCACATTTGAAGCCGCCGAGCAACGAAATTACCGACCGTAAACCAATAACGGACAGTTAAGACAGAATTAACAATACAACCCCACACGACACAGTACATTTGCTGTCTCTCATTTCCGCGTCTTCTTCTTCTCATTTTCTCGTTCAATTTCTCTTTCTCTTCCCTCTCTCTGATGCTGAACTGTTTTCTGTAGAGAGAGAGAGAGAGAGAGTAAAAGAAAGGAACAGGACAGAGAGAGGTTTAAGAAAACGGTGTGAACACTTGCAGTGTCCTTTGTGTCTCTCTGGTCCGTCAGTCACTATCTTTCAATGGAGTTTCAGAACGCTTCCTCCTTTCTCTCCTCTAAGAAGCTAAGCAACGGACGTGTTGGATTTAGCGGTAAACAAGTCTTCGACGCCGCTACTTTCAACGGTGCGCCGAAACTCGGGTCTCGAGTGGAGGATTACAGAGAGATATTTGGCGGTTCTGGTGCTTCTTCGATTCCGGTTCTCGATGTTCCAGAGCTTAATGGAAGGGTAGTGAATAGACAGGGCTCGAGGGTTGATTACTCCAAGATTTTTGGCGATTTTGGTGTACCGGAGTTTGCTATGCCTTATGAGGATTTATTTGCCAAACCAAAGAAAGCTCGGTATGTTTATAATATTAGCTTTGTTTTTCTGTGTGATAGTAGTTACCTTGAAGTGGGCATAGAGGAGAAGTGAAAAATCATGAAGCTTGTGATCTGTTTACCGGTCAAAATAAGATCTTGATGAGGAGAGTTAGGTTGATTCTGTGGGTTCAATGTTTAGGATTTGTGGGTTGTTGGTTACCTAACACGCAAGGAGAATGTTTTCACTTTAGGTGGAAGTGTAAAAAAGAAAAAGAAAGGTGAAAAAGCGTGTGTTTCGTTGAAAATGTGAAAATCTAAGTGAAGAAAACAAGAAAGGGGTTTTGGTAATCAACTGTGAAACTATCAGAACTCGATCATTCATTTGATGAGAGTGATCATACAACTATCAGATTTACTATCTCATGAAGGTTGAGAATTGACCAAATGAAGATCCTGCTTTTTCTTCTTTTTGTAGGGCTCCAGATGAAGCAAGATTCCAGCGTGCAGAACAAGAGCATTCAAATCGTTCTGGAGAGAAAAATGTGCCATCATCTGAAACATCTCTCTATTCGAAAGATGATATTAAACATCTCAATGTTTCATATAACAAAACCAACCCAGACGGTATAAATGGGACAAATGGAACCACACATGTAGCTAAGCTCCATGCCATTCCAGGGTATACTCGTTTAGTTGATGATTCCACGCCTTTGCATACCTATGAAGGTGGTAAGCCGATACGTTCGGTATTGGAGTTGAAGCGAGGGAAACCTCACTTGAAAGCTGTGTCTGGTCCACAACCAGGCGCTAATGCAGAAAACACTAGTACTATTCATGCCAAGCTTCAGAAGAATTCTACTCGCAATAGATCCTTTTCTCATGATTTTTCATCTGATGCATTTGAACATCAATCGAGAACGACACCAGATCCACTACCTTCAGGGTTATCATCAAACTTGGTTAATGATCATGGTGGTTTCAGTGGGTCAACAAGATCAAAGTTTGGGGTTTCTAGCAATGATGCTCCTGAAACTGCAGCTAACCATTCACCACCTTTCCTTGACGAGGAAATAGATGCAAATTCAGCTGCTGCTGCCTCGGCAGCTGCATTGCGGAAGGCAATAGAGGAGGCTCAAGTAAAAATTAAAATCGCAAAAGAATTAATGGAAAGGAGGAGGTTCAACAATGGTTTGAAGGTTGAGAAACTGAGTTCTAGTATTTCAAAATCCAATAACAGGGCAGTGAAAGTGACAGAAGAAAGTAAGAAATCTGAAGAAACAGACGCTCAAAAAATTTATCACAAAGAGGATACTTCTGCTGACTTCAGAAGGCAAAATGCATTAAAAACAAGCCAAGTAACTTCAGAGTTGATGGATGAAAGAAAGTCTTCCATTTCCAAATGTGTTATTTCAGAAGCAGAGGATGTGATGCCTAATTCAACTCAAATGCATCATAGGGTAGAGCAGTCAGAAGCCGCAAAAGCCCCGGAAGAATTTTCAGAACTTGCTCAGTCTGAGCAACATATGGGAACCGAAGTAGAGTTGGATCAGGCAGAGAATATAAATTTCAAGACACCCAAAGCCAACGAACTTGAAGGGAGCAAGAAGATGATAGCAGAAGAAAACATTCAGAAGCCAAAGGGGCTAAACGAGACAGCAACAGCACTTAAAGAGGATTCTAAACAGGGTAAGGTTGCGAAGGAACTAAACCCATTTGAAATGACATTTGGATGGAATATATTTGCAAACATTATCAAATCAATCAAAGAGTCTCACCTTCAGTATGGAAATGAAGAAAAAGTTAAGGTTGCTGATGAAGGTAAGGTAGTTGATGATATATTAGAAGTGTCCTTTGAGGAGACCAAATGTGAAGGTAATCTGAAAAAGGTTGAGGAACCAGAAGAAAATAGAACATGTGAAATCCCGGATTTGGAAGAAAGCAAAGACAAAGAGAAATCAAGGGAGTCTCGAAACTGGGTAGAAATTGAGGTAAAACAAGGTGAAACATTCCATCAAGGAGAGCCACATGGTGAAATAGATGAAGTTCCTATGAGGATAGATGACTTTAATGGGGAAAAGGAAAATGAGAAGGGGCATAATGAAGAAATGAATGATCCTAAAGTGGGTGAAGGCACTGAAAAGAAGGTAGTCGAACACAATGTAGAGAGATCAATCCAAGGTAAGGAATATTATGAGGAGAGCATGAGAGAGGTTGGGGAGATAAATGGAGATAGTCAATTGGAAGAGGCGAAAGAGAATGAGTCACGAAAGGACAGTTCTTTGGGAAATGAAAATGAGGTGAGGGGAGAGAAATTCTTTGAAGAGGAAGAAACTGAGAGGATCAAATTGGAGATAGACCACAGCAAAGAAGATGAAATGAACTTCAGAGCAACTCAACAGGCTTTTGGATACCCTGGGAACAATTTTGAAGCTGCTGATGAGAACAATCAGGATGAAAATGACGACATAGGCAGGATGCATGAAACTGATGGTCATGAACAAAATTCTGAGGAACTGGAGGTAACTGCAGGGTTACTGAACATGGACGAAAATGAGAAGGAAAACGGCAGATCTGAAAAAGAGCCACTTGAAGTTGATCAGGAAGATGAAATGGAAGAAAAAGAGCGTAATGAGTGTATCGACCAAGCTCATGTTTTTAACAGCCTTCATGGGATCAATGAACATGTGGATACTGCGGAGGCTGTTTTGGTTAGCAAAAGCGGTGAACTTTTAGGTCATATTGAATTGAACCCTGAGCAGAAACAAAATGAAGATCATGTAATAGCCTTTATGGAAATATGCAGTCTAAGAAAGATGCCCTGTGCATTGGACGAAAATTATGCTGATTCTGATGGATCTGATATTGGCAGCAATAGTGAAGAAAGTGAGAACTTTATACCTACTCAAAGTGAAGGATGTTTAGGTAATAACATGGTGCCTGAGATGGTTTGTGGTACTGAAAAATGTGCTCAAGAATCGCCTTTTGAACTGGAAGAAACTCACGATGACGTCAAGAAGTCTGAAATTGCTTCCAATAATGAAAATAATGATGGATACTTTGACACTTCTCTTGATGAAAGACAAGTCAGCACTCGGATAGGTGTAGAAACTAGTCAGAAACCCTGTATGTTTGAACTGAAAGCAACCACTATAGAGCTATCTCAGGAGAATCATCACCAAGTGCTGACAAGGGAGGAGAAGAAAGCTGAAGATAAACAAGAAGTAGTGATGGAAAATAAAGCTCCTAAGAGAAAGGAAGCAAAAGATAGGAAATTAGAGAAAGAGAAAGAGAGAATAGCTGTTGAAAGAGCCATCAGAGAAGCTCGTGAAAGGGCTTTTGCTGAAGCCAGAGAAAGGGCAGAAAGGGCTGCTGCTGAGAAGAAAGTTGCTACAGAAGCTCAGAAGAAGGTGGCGTCCGAGGTGCCGGAGTGGTCAGAAAAGGCTTCTACACAATCTAGTCATAAGTCAGCAGCAGAGAAAGCTTCTATGGAAGCTAAATTGAGGTCAGAAAAGGCTTCTACACAATCTAGTCATAAGTCAGCGGCAGAGAAAGCTTCCGTGGAAGCCAAATTGAGAGCTGAACGTGCTGCAGTTGAGCGAGCAACCGCAGAGGCTAGGGTGCGTGCACTAGAAAAAGCAATATCAGAGACGGCAAGAAATAAGTCTGATATATCTTCAACTGATAAGTTTCCAAGTGCCTCCAGAGATGATGGAACAAAATCAAAAGTGAGTGTTTGTCATATTCTTCCAACTAGTAATTCTCGTCTATAAGCATAGAATTTGAAATGCAGAATTATTGAAAATTAAGAGTTTCCTTCAGGATCAACATAACAAAGCTCAGGATCAAGGTCCTTCCAGCAGTTCACGATACCCAAGTAGAGTAGCAAACAATGAGGTAGCTCAAGGGTGTAAAGCTACATTAGAAAAGGATCAACGAACAGCAGAGCGTGCAGTATGCCCTCTTCTTAAAAAAATTTGATAGACATCTAAGTTCTACTGAGTTTCTAACGAACACGATATTTTCTGCAGGCAAAAGCTCTTGCAGAGAAGAACATGCGTGACCTCCTTGCTCAGAAAGAGCGAGCAGAGAGAAATGTAATTGATTCTTTGAATGGTTTTGAAATCTTGCAGATACAGTAAGTCAATTCTTTGTTCTCACCTTCATAACTTTGGATGTGTATTGACAGAGAGTAGCAGAAACCTTAGATGCTGAAGTGAAGAGATGGTCAAGTGGGAAGGAGAGGAATTTGCGTGCCCTGCTTTCGACACTACAATATGTACGTAAGCTTCTTATACAGTTTCATATCTGAGATAAATGCTTTCTGCTTATTCTTATTCTTAGAATAGCTTTAACATAATGAGAGTACTAGAGTAGCGTTTCTATTCTTAATTTGAGCCTAATAATTAGTTCTAGAAAATTAAATGATTGTTTGACGTAAAATAAAAAAATACTTTTTTAATAGATATAACTTTTTTAGCGATCAAAATAGATGACTTTTTTGGCGGTCAAAATATAACTTTTGTTCTTATGTTTTATACATAATTTTCACAATATCCACAAACTCATCTATTTAACTATTTATTTAACTTGGATATTTATTTTGAAATTTATATAATATTATTTAGCTTTTTATATATTTTAATATTTATTTTTGATATTAGTTTATTTATGTTATAATCTATATAAAACATTTGGTTAGATATATTTTTATATATGTTTCATATGGTTTGAATTATATAATAATTAATATATTGTACTTTGCATAATGTTTAATATACTTTAAATAATATTTATATGCATAAATAATTTTTATTACAAAATAAAATATTGTTAAAATTAAAAGTACTTTTTTATTTTTATGTTGTCAAACAGTCTACTGTATGAAGCTCTTTTAAAAAAGCTCTTTTTTAAATGACAGCTAAACAGTTAACTAGCTTTTTAGAAAATTTCTAAAAAAAATCTACAGAAAAAAATTCTACTGATATAAACCCACTCAAATAGAAGCTAATTTAAAGAAGAATTTTGTGTTAGTATTTTTCTCAGTTTCACTTTGATTCCGAGGGTTTTAATACCTCACAAATTGCGGTTACAATCGTATCCACGTTTTTCATTTTAGACCATGAATCAAACAACTAACCCCTCTAACAATTGTCAACTAACCTACTAACCTGCAGTCCATTTAGGCTTTTTGCACATCCTCTTCAGCCTTTAACTTTGGTTGCATATCAGAGAGTCTGTGTGATAGAGAAATTGACACACTTCTGTTCAAATGGGAACACTACGTCTGTAGACTTCTGGTGGTCCACAATTTCTCATTCTTCCTCGGGAGATTTAGTCACTAAGCACAATAAAGCCTTCATTATTTTTGTATTTTGACCGGATTTTGGGATGGTGTTCGAGCTCATAAAAATTTCAGACCGACCCCTGCCCAGCTTATTGTCAAGCCTACTTATTGTTTCCCTGTACTTGCAGATCCTTGGCCCTGACAGTGGCTGGCAGGCAATTCCTTTGACAGATATTGTCTCAACTGCTGCCGTTAAAAAAGCTTACCGGAAAGCCACCCTGTGTGTCCATCCTGACAAGTTGCAGCAAAGAGGTGCAAGCATACAGCAGAAATATATCTGTGAGAAAGTTTTTGATCTATTGAAGGTGAGCTGTAGCTTAATGTCTTGTTTTTCTTATACCTGACCCATGACCAAGCACACCTTAAAGTTCCATATCACAAACTTTCTAATAAAGAACTAGAGCAGGTTTTCATGGCACGTAACATGCTTATAATATGGAACAGTATCACTGACCCATATTCAATTCACTTTCATCTCAGGAGGCATGGAACAAATTCAGCATGGAAGAACGATAGTAACCAGCTCCAATTCGCACAAAATACTAGATTGTTGTAGGCATTCTTTTGCTTATTCTTTCATGCTCTTCGAAGGAATCTGTCATTATTACTGAACAGATGTGTTCTCTTGTTAGCTGAGAGCAGAAACAGATCGATGATAACAGATTTGCAAATGAAGCATCCATGCATACTCATAGTAACAGGAATACACTGCGCAAATGGGAAACTGTGAACACTCGATTGCTTAACAACTTAATCTTGTTCAAGTAAAAACCAAATTCATAAGAATAATTAGCCAAATGACCAACATTCTTGCAACCTGTGAAAAGAAACCAGAAGGCTACAAACATGCTATAATAACGTGTTCGAACTGGAAGCGAGATACAGAGGTTAGATTAAACACCAAGTAAGTGAAGCATTATAGCATTCTGTGCATGCATGCGGTTCTCAGCTTGTGGGAAGACAATAGAATTTGGAGCTTCAATGACCTCATCAGTCACCTCCACGCCCCTTTCTGCAGGTAAACAATGCATGAAGTATGCTTTTGGGCCTGCCAACGTCATAAGCTCTTGATTCACCTGCAATTGCGAACCATTAAATTTGATAGTACAACCCTGGCTTCATGGAGATGAACAGGACAAAATTTTGAAACAAAAAAATTCTTTTTGATCTTAACTCGTTGACGTGAACATACAAAAATGTGAAGGAAATTGCAAAACAGCGACAAGTACTCCAAGATTAGTCAGGTTTTGGCAACGCCTTACAAGGAAGCCTCAATTTCAGTTATAAAGTAAAGCATTGTAGGTGTAGGCTTCCAATTTTCAACAAATGTTTACAGAACATAAAGATTTTGACTCACCAACCATTAAAGGTGAAGGGAGAGACTCAATTGGGGTGAGTGGCGTTCACAGTTGGTTAGTGAAAAGAATGTCAACTCCATAGTAACCATGTTGTACATTATGTTATATCACAGGAAGATCATGAACTCCATATATCAATGCTATTAGTTAACATTTTGAATGGCATACCATCTCCTTAACAAAAAAAACCATGGTCAGACTCGAATTTTGTAGGTAACACAACTCAAAATATTTGAATCAGTCCCAAGAACGTTAAGAGTTTCCTTCAACATGAAACTAGTCAGTAAGTCTACTCTGTAATTGATTGAAACAACCATCAGCAAACTTAATAGCAAAATACAGAAGAGTTCACAGAGTTCCACATAATAGCAAACAATGCTTTAACGAAAGATGAAATTAATACCTGAAAACCCTGAAATACTTGACGACGGTATGCAGCTTGTTCCTTTTGCCCCATGCTGGCCCACACATCAGAGTACACAACATCAGCATTTCTAACAGCTTCTTTCGGATCATTTGTAATCTCTATCTTGCCAATTCCAGCCTGCCGTGCTTTCTCAACAGTTTCGGCATCTGGTTCAAACCCTTTAGGACAGGCACAAACAAAGTGGAAAGGAATAACAGAGGCCAGCATCAACCAAGAGTGTACGATGTTATTGCCATCCCCTATATATACAACCTGAAGTTGATACAAGTATAAAATTAGGTTAGCTTGAATTCTAAAGTTAGATTCTTGACATGCATAGATAAGAAGGACGCAAGGAACATGGTCAACAAACCTTGGTGCCCTCCAACTGACCAACATGTTCGATTATTGTTAGGGCATCAGCCATTATTTGGCAAGGATGATTATAGTCTGTCAGGCCATTAACAACAGGCACAGAAGCATATTTTGCCAGGTCACGAATGTCCTGTTAGAAGAAACAGTTTAACGTTATCAGCTGATGCCCAAATGAGAAACAATCATAAAAAGAAAGGAAAATTAATAAACTCACCAGCGTACCTGATGAGCAAAAACACGCGCCATAATAATATCATTATAGCGAGACAGAACACGAGCGACATCACGAGTTTCCTCTCGTTTACCCATCTGAATATCATCAGGTCCCAAGTACAGAGCATGACCCCCAAGCAAGTAAAACCCAGTCTCAAATGAAACCCTTGTTCTCATTGATGGCTTCGCGAAAATCATAGCCATTGTTTTCCCTTTAAATGGAAGGAAACTCCTATCCCCAGATTTCAACACTGCTTTGACCTCCGCAGCTCGATCCAATATCTTGAGTATCGTAGCTTTGTCAAAATCATCAATATGCAGAAAATCTTTTAACTTTCCTTTTGCTACCCAAAACAAAAAGAAACAGAAAAAATTAGAAACTTTCCAAAATTCCCAATTAAAATACTATACCAAATGGAAGGAATGAGACACGTACAGTCTTCATCAACTGAAGCTGACGGAGAATAGGCGGTGGAGGAGGCATGGCATGAGATTGTCCCGTTAAAAAGGGTCTTTGACGGCGGATACAGAAACCGTACAGAATGGAAAGAAAAGTTGGCAGAGAAAGAAGAGGACGAAGATGTCCGGGAGTAGTTCTTGGACGGAAGCGAAGTGGAATGGAACGAAATCGCCGCCATTGTCGTCGTTCTAAGAGGTTTCAGTGTTGGAGTCAGTGATACAGTGAACTAAACTAAGTTCCATTTTGTACTTGGCTGTTGTGGCGGAACCAGCTTTGACTTAAATGCCCCTTGTCACTGCTTCAACGTCGTCGTTTTATCGACACTGGGCCACAAAACAAATATGTCATGGCCCTTCTAGATTCTGGACTGCTTTTCGGTCTTATCTAATAAGGATGAAGATGCATATTATTGAATATCTTCGAATCTCGTATTTTATCGAGATTTTTATTAATTATTTTATGTTATTACATATATTTTTGAAAAAAAATATTGTCATTTATATGTTTTTCTAAAAATAAATTATTAATAATTTTTTTAAAAAAGAAAAAAGATAAGATGACTTGAATCTTGTGATTCATTCAACGTATGGAATACCGTATCGTTTCGAACTGTACTGGCTGGAAAAGGGAACAATACGGGTTACCATTAGTACCGGCTTAAAATATCGGTAGTTTTCATTTGGTACCGACCGGTATGAACAGTATTGGAATATAACCGATACCGTAAACATCCAAAACTTTAAGGACCAAATTGTAAATTTTTTTAATTTAACCCCCCCCCCCCCGCCTCCTCTTCTCCGTTCGTTGCCCGCCTCTTCTCTTCTCACTGTTGTGTATAACTGCCGTCGCGTCGAGTCGTCGTTTCTGCTTTGGCCCTCACCTCCTTCTTCGCTCATCCTCCCTTAGCATCGGTTGAAGAAGACGCTTCCTCCACAAGGACCCAAAGATGCCACCGCCTTCTCCGCCCGAAGCCACCGGAGACGCGTCCAGACTTTGACCCATGACAAAACCTTAAGACCCGCTGAAGACCCGAAGTTGGTTTTTTTATTTTTTTTCTAATTTCAAAATTTCATGATTAATTAAAATTTTTGTTGTGTTGGATTGGATCATTGGAATGTTGGACTTAGGATGATGGTTTTGGTTAGATGATGCACGGTGTTGGAGTTGCTTGGAGTGTTGGATGGTGTTTTTTATGTTGTTGGGTGATCTGGGATTCTGGAATCTGGATACTGAATTGGTTGGGTTGGGTTGTGTTTGTGTATGAAATGAATTGGTTGGAGTTGGAATGTGATCTGAAATTCTCAATACTGAATTGAATTGGTTGTGTTTGTGTATCTGAATTCTGAAATAAATGTCATTTGTGTTGGTTTGGTTCATGGTTATTCGGTTTGGTATTTGGTTTGGTCAAGATGAAGTTGCAAATTATCATAGAAATGAATCTTTAAGTTTAAGCTATTTAAGGACATAAATTATAACATAATGAAACATGTTTACCTTGAAAGTTGACCAGAAAAAATTGCAGGCACAAAATGAGAATATTGTTATTTCATATTAATTGTCATTATTATTTATTATTAAGATTTTTGAAAACATAGTTAATGTAAACAGTAAACTAGTAAAGTATACAATACAACTGTACAATATACCAATGGACTATTTTGCAAAATTTAAAAATTTTAGGGATTATTTCATAAATTAAAAAAATTACCCGAAACGATATCCGATATTGATCGGTACCAATGTAACATCTCGTTCCCATAATGTTAGCATATATGCACATAAATATGAATCTTTGCACATAAAAATAATGGTACATGCATTCATTGACAACTTCCGGGTATAATTGATTTTAAAGGTGATTTTATTGAAAATGAGAAGTAGAGGGAATAGAAAGAGTGATCTTGGTATGAGTTGTGATAAGGAAAGATTTGGAAACAAAATTGGTAGTTGATCTAGAAAATGTTCACTGAGTGTGCTTGGGTCTGTTAGCTATAACTTTTTCTCTAGTTATCCAAATGAGAAGATTCTTCATTTGGATTAAATTAGAGATATATGGCTACATTTCTTATGAAAACATCAATTTTAAATTCTGTCTCTAAGAGTCTCAAAATTTTCATGACGTTGAGAACTAGGTGCAGTACATTAGTGGATGAATGTAAAATTCGTATTTGGACTTCAAGAGAAATTTGGGATTGATCTAGATAGATTTTGACAAAGTTGCCTTCTTGAGAGTTGTAGATCTTTCTTTTATCTTTCCAACGGTATATAGTATGAGAATTTTAGACATTAGAGTCGAAAGTTATGATCCTTATAAGTTGAGATGCTTAAGAGTATGGATTGGATCATCTGATGACATTATATCGTCTAGTGATAATGTCATATCGTCTGATAATGTCATATCATCTGGTGCATTGTTCGTCTGATCCACCGTAGACTGAATCATCTATCCTATTGTCTGGTCCAATTTTTACCCTCTAGACGATAGAATCTGTCTTCAAAGTCTTCATGAAAGTTGTAGATCTTGAAGTTCTCTTTCGAACGGTCTAGATAACACCTTAATCCGACATCTTTAGAGAAAGTTATGACAATTTTTCTGATTCATTTGACCCTTTGTCTGGTTTTGTCTGACCCTATAGTCTGGTCCACTTTTGACCCTGCAAATTATAGAACTTGTCTTCAAGGTCTTCATGAAAGTTGTAGATCCGGAAGGTCTATTTCAAACTGTCCAAAGAACACTTTGATCCGATATCCATAGAGAAAGTTATGTTAATTGTCCCAATTCATCTAACCCTTCATCTGGTTTCGTCTGGTCCAATTTTTGACCCTTAAGATGACAGAATCTCTATTTTCTGTCTTTATGAAAGTTGTAGATCTCGACGTTCTCTTTGAAACCGTCCTAATAATACCATAATCCAACATATTTAGAGAAAGTTATACCATTTGTCCCGGGACAGGCTCAACATGATTGAGGACAAAACTTTGTTTGATTCTTTCGGCCATAACTTTGTTATCCGACCTCCAAATCAAGTGATTCTTGAACCATTGGATTAATAAGACATTTTTCTACCTCTTCACAAAGATTGGTAGCATTTTGAATTGATTTGAAAAAGATTTATTGAACAAAAGTGAGGGATCTATAAGATTCCAAATGAGCTGATTTTTAATTATATATGGATCTGTAGGATTCTAAATGAGATGATTTTTAATTTAGAGTAAACTAGAGACATAGGGCTACAAATCATCTGAAGAAGTCAAATTTTGAACTAGTCTCTAAGATGTTTAAAGTCTAGATGGGATTTATGCATCGTATACTATTTGAGACAAGAGCAGTCCGAAAATGTTTGAAGTATATCTTTCAAATCACTGAACCAAATTGAATGATTTTGGTGTCAATGAAAACATAAGACATAGGGGAACATGTTTTTAGAAGAAAGGGTTGCAAAATAACTTCAGTATCGGGGTCAGAAAGAACATGCAAAGTTGACCCGAAATGATGTTTTATGGAAAAATCTGAAAGTGATTTAATTGGTTATGACTTCTGCTTCAATGGTTTTATTAAGTCATAAACTTAAGTACAAATTATACTTAAGTGAGTTTTAAAATGGGGAAGTGGATAAGAGGCTAAGAAATGGACAGGTGTCCAAGTTATAAAGTTGAGTTTTAATAACCTTGAAAGACAAGTTACTGTACTTGTCTTCATTCTTTCTCGAAGTTTCTTTCTCTAACGTTTCTTCAACACAGAGTTTTTCATCAAATTTCCAATAGAAAAAAATCTCGGTTTCTCTTATCTGCTACCACTCATACTTTGTATTTCTTTCTTCCACCCCAAGAAAAACTGAACCCCCTATCCACCTTCAAGTTGATGTACGTGGTTACATGAAGGATTAGGGTTACATGTTTTTTTGCAGATGTTAAAGCTTCAAACAAGTAAGCTTGTTACGATTATGTATATTTTTGTATGAAATGAAGCATGCATCGTTAACTCACTGTTAAATGGTTAAGAACAGTGATATTCATATTTGTTGGAAAATGAGTGAGGAGATTTTGAGTTTGCCGTACATGTTAATTTTCTTTGGATTTGATGATTGAAATGTTATGGGATAGTGTTAAACTAGTTTTTGGAGTTCAAAGATCAATGAAAACGTGTAGGAGATTAGTGCAGAAAAATTTGGAGGAATGGATATGTAATGTTCTGTTATGTTGATGTTTTTACTGTTCATATGTATATATATATATATATATATATATATATATATGAGCGTAAGCTTTGGAGTATTTTTAAAGTTCATTAAAAATGAATTTAGAGTTAAGAGATATGTGTATGGTGATGTCTGTAGATAAGAAAGAATGACTAAAGTGATAGTTAGAGGAAGAAATGAAGAAAATACAAAAGTTGAAAATGTAGAAAAATGAAAGTGAAGGAATGCAGAAAACATGATGAATATGCGTGAGTCTTCCTGGTTTTGACGATTATGAAAAAAATGTTAGATTTTTGATTTGGTTGTGATTTGTGAGCTGAAATGAAAGAGAAATGAAGAGGAAATATTGACTTTTAAGCAGAAAATTGATAGTGACACACACACACGCACACACACACACACACACATACATACATATATATATAAAAGATTTTGTTTTTCCTCCTCTCTAGTCACATACGGGTTTATATTGGAAAATTAGGGGAAGAGTTATTGTTATCAAAGTACTAAAGGATTGAGGTTGTGATTCAAAGACTTGATCAGTGATTAAGTTATGAAGTTGGTAAAGTACCCGGAATTGTTATTGAGCATGCATTGTACATAGTCCATATAACTATTTGTGCATAAATGAGTTTTGCAACATTTGCGAATTGTGTATTGTATAAATAAAATGTTCAAGATAAACGTCTGCATACAAGTGCATCCAGAATTTGGATCCAAATGCTATTTTGGAGCGTATTGTGAGTAGACTTAGATGGTCTCATTTCATTGTTTGTTTTGTTTGAATTTTTGTATTAATTGACTACTGAATGCTTATATGAATGTGATTGATTGAGTTGAATGCCATATGTGAAAATGATTGAGTGTGAATGATGCATTTCATTTCATGAATGCATAAAATATAATGGCAGTTGTGACCTGAGTAGCCACCGATCGGAGTTTAAAGCTCAAAGTGTGAAATGAGCCTCGAGCTCAGAAAGTGATTAAGAGCCTAAGGCTTATTATGTATAATTAGCCATATCTCCATCGGATAAGGGACAGTTAGTAATGAGCCCGGTATCCAATAGATATAAGATAATTTAGGCACTCGGTCACAACAAAGTAACAAATAGAAAGTAAGTCTCATGTGTACTGCATATGCATAATATGAATGATTAAATTGTATTAAATGTGAAATGTGAAATGATGCGAATGTGAATTATGTGTTATGTGATTGGGTGAGCCATCGATGATGATCTCTCATTGAGTTCGCAAAACTCACCCAAAATTTGCAAATATTTTTCAGGATCAGAATAATACCCCGTTAGGCAAACGAGAGTATCCTTATAGCATACAAGTAAGGGATAGAGGTCGAGATCAGTTCGCGTCTGCATTTGTGTTTTCCTATTTTTGCATAAATTTGTATATTCTGAAATTATTGTACAAATGATTTATGTTGTAATGTAAAGACATTATGACTAAAGTTTTGTGTTTGTAATAGGCCCTAATTGGCTATCAAAATTCTGTTGATTGTATTGCTATGATTGAAAATGTTTATAAATAAAAGTGGGCCCGATTCGGTTATCGATTTCCACACGTATATGTTTGTGGTTTAAGAAAAAAATTATACCGATTTTTGGCTGACTAAGTGCTCTAACATGTCACCCTTGCGAGGCTTGGACTCGAATATCACTCATAGATGTCAGGTACGTGCCTTGTGAGGGTAGGGTGCTACATTTATGTGGTATCAAAATCCAGAATTACCATCTTATATGGGCATATTCGAAATATATGTCAAGTTACATGCATTTTTGTCATCTCATAGCAGACAGTAGCAACTGATCCCTAGTCTGAGTCGTATTTACATAAGACACATGCATAAGCATTCCTTAGGAGTTTGAGCTGTGAGAAGCACTGAGAAGAATGATGATCTGTCAGAATGTGAGGAAATGAAGGTTTATGGACATTTAGACATGAGAAATAGTATCTGGTTTTGTATGATAGATAAAGGTTCACTATATTTCTATATGTGATTGTATCATTGAGCATGATATCCATGTTGTACTGTGATGATATATCCTCAAAATGTGATATAGATGTGAATGTATTGTCATGGATTGTTTGAGAAAAATAGTGATATAAGTAGAAATGAGGAGATTAAAGTGTACAAGTAGATTGTAATTAAAACAGAAATCGTTATAATCTTAAAAAGAGGAACTTGGAATTGAACTATTGGTTGATTAATGTGACAAAAGCTATGATCCTCCGTAAGAATATATATTAGTGAAGATTGAGATTGAAATTTTAGAATGATTATGCATCTATAACTCCGAATGGATTGCGAGTATATATATGTAAGATGAATAAATAACAATAGGAAAATGAGGAAAGAGTAAAAGGGGAACAAAATAGTCATAAATGACTTTATAAGAGATGAATGATGTGTATGTGTAGTAAGGAGAAAGTTAGAAATGCATATAGGAGAGGATTTTGTGTATGAATGAGATAAAGAAAAAGATGAAAAATCAAACAAGAAGAATTGATGTACTCAATATGGTGGTTGACTCATTATGAAATGAGGTACCTCGGACGAGGTAAATTCTGGAAAATTGGAGTGAAAGTTATGGTAGTATGTTTGATAATGAGAAGGAAAAGTGCAGGGTACAATAGTGGCTTGACAAAAATAGGTTTCAGTCACAATTGTGTTGGGATACCCCGATTGTGTGCAAAAACAAAGAGAGAAATGTTGTCTGGAATCAAATGGGATTCAAGTATCATTAGCGAATGTTATTAATTGATTAATAAGCATAAATACATCTCTAGATAAGATGTAATGATTTTGATGGTATATACCAAGGTGTTAGAATAAATGAATTTGCTTAATGCCTTACTGAGCCTTATTATAAAGGATGTTTTGATCATATAAGTTAGGGTATAAATTGATATTATTGAGATATTAAGAAAAGTTGAAATTGATCTTCTTAAGGTATTAAGAATAACTGATAATGCGATGATGATAACATTTGATTGATAAAGATTGTATAAATAGTATCGATGATAGTAGCAAGAAATCTTCTTTCAAAGAAGAATTTCCCTTAATTAGGTTGAGTTAATCAGATGATTCAAATTAAAAATAATAAACAAAGAAACAAATAAAAATGAATAGGTACTGAATCAAAGGTGAATATTGGAGTTATATCCTTAGCAGAGACTCAGGCATTATAGATAGAATATACTATTGAGAGTATACGCATTTTGTTTGCGGTGAAGTATTCAACTCTATGATTGGATTACTGACTTTGAGGAGGATTTAGGTCCACATTATATTCTATGTAAATATGTTCGGGAGATACAAATTATATTTGATGAATGTGTTACTAACATAGGAAGATATGATTGCAAATAAATTGAAATGTGTGGAGAAACCAGTATGAATGAACAAACGTTAGGATAAGTCAATATGAAATTGGAGGAAAACAAATGAAAAGAGAAAATCATTAGAGAAAAGAAGTCAATTAGGAGACTGAAAATAACGTGTGATAAAATTTCCTCATTTAAGGAATTAGTTACTTAAGAAATTACGAGAACTAATCATGGGCACAAGGAAAGTTGGGGTGTATCTGTTGGAGTTAACCATGCCCTGAAAGTATTATGGTAATGAAGATTAAAATGATCTAAGAATTTTTTTTGTATCAATTGTTGACTAGGATTATAGAGGATATTTGGAGCATATTCGAAAAGTGGAGAGAATACTTTTTTTTTCAGTTGAGGAAATCTTACATACCATGAGGGTAGAAACAAGCATAAGCCAAGTTTAATGAGAGTGAACCTTAGCTTGATCAAATAAATTGTGGATGTGATAGTATTTAAACATGGCCCATTGGGAGACCCAAAGGAAATAGAGGTGATGATAAAGTGAGTTTGTATATATAGAGGCAATTAAGCCTCATGAGTTGATTATTGATATATGAGTTAGAACTTGCTGCAATAGTAATTGCTTTGCAAGCTTGGAGACATTATAGGTACAGAAACATTTTGGATATATGAATATACAGATCAGTAAAGATTGAGGTAATTGTTGAGTTTGAAAGGAATGTGCAAATGAGTACTATACTGGTAAAGGTACTGTGTAATATGATATATTGAACAAACAATTCTATAATGGAATAGTACAAATTCAGAAATTGAGGTTGCCAAACCTAGTGCAATAAAGAGCATAGAATGTCGAGTTAAATTTTGGGCGATTCAAAGTACTATTAGCTATTGAAATTCATGAAAGAAGTAACAAAGCCTAAAAGCTAAGGATTCAGGATTGTGAATCCTATAGAAGAATGTAGAAACAAGTGGCTGAATGTTTGAATTTCCAACAGTTCTAACTATTGGGGATGTGCTTAAAGCTTATATTTTGGAGTTCATATGAAGATGAGATTGATGTATAGTTCTAATTGACTACAGGCATAACAATTGTTATCATAGTGACATCATTAAAATACTGTATGAGCCATTGTATGACAAAAAGAGGTTGTTTATCCTTACATTGAAATGAAGAATGCCTAAAAATGGTCAAAGCTTATGATTGATTCGAGATACTGGTGATGAGTGAGCTGAATCTATAATAGGAGTTAAGTGATTCAAGAAAAATAAATAAGTTAGGTGGATCAACACCAGACATATGGAATATAGTGAAATAGACATAAGAGTTGAATGTATTAACATTGAAGAGAAGTGAATTATCAAAAGAGAGATGAAGTGTTTTTATAAGTACCACCTTGGTAAGGTGTGCTCAGATTTGGAGAAAGGATAAGTTAAGTTATTATGAATTGGTTTGTATGAAAATTATTATGAGTTAGTGTTACTGATAAAAGATGTCATAGATTCATAATATGTGATATGTGAATAGGTTAAGAAATAATGATATGATCGACAAAGATAGATTGATAGTGTAACACCCAAATACTCCCTGGGAGGATATGTGGATGCCACCCAAGACAGAACAAACAGAACCAGACATCAAACTGACAAATATTACATAGTGTAATCTCAGAATAAAAATCCAACGAATAATTACAAGCCCAAAAGTGTTCACTCAACAATACAAAAACAGACTCCTTTGGCCATTGCGGTTGACTCGTCTCAGTCTTTAATTTCCTCGCTCCGAATCTACACGGGGCAAATCCACCGTGCTAAGCTTATAGCTTAGTGAGTAATCATTTATCTAATTTAACCTATTTATTTTCACAATAACAATATACGCATGCATTCAGCGATTGAATCAACTAATTCCCAGAAGTTCCAAACAACTTCCTAAAATTTATCAAAAATTCCGTCATAAAATAATGACTTCCAATAATTGTTCACAAATACAAAATACGTCACCAACAATTTCTAAAATTCATTGAAGTCTCTAAAAATTACTAAAAATATAGTAATATTGTCCGAATAAATCCGAAGTTTCATTATACCGATGTACCCGGAAAATGCCATGAATACATGCCAAAATGTCAAAGAGACCGAACATAAATCGAACTAAATTTGCTTAATATACTAACCCCTAATTTGGGGCATTACACAGACTTTTTATGAGCATTTTCTGGCAAGAAATGTTCAAGCAATCGAGTACTACCCTGCATATGAGCTCCGCTTATCATCCACAAACGAATGGTCAAACGGAGCTTGTAAATAGATGTTTGGAGACCTATTTAAGATGTTTTGTTAGTGAACACCTTAAAGAGTGGCCTAAATGGTTGAGTTGGGCGGAGTATTGGTTTAACACCACCTATAGTAGTGCGATTGGCATGACTCCCTTCAAGGCGTTATATGGTAGAGAACTGCCCACTCTTTTCAAGTATACTGATGAGGGATCTTTAGTAGAGGAAATTAATCAACAACTGGTGGACAGGAATCGAATCTTAGATGAACTGAAGTCTAATTTGTTGAAAGCCCAGCAACAGATGAAGATTTATGTTTATTCCAGGAGGAGACCTATGGCTTTTGAGGTGGTATATTTGGTTTATCTAAAGTTGCAGCCTTACAGGTTCAAATCATTAGTTGTCAAGAGTAATGAAAAGCTCAGCCCGAGGTATTATGACCCTTATCCAATTACAGCCAAGATCGGAGAAGCAACGTATCAAGTCCAACTTCCGACCATTGCAAGGATTCACAACGTCTTCCACGTGTCCGAACTTAAGAAAGCTATTGTTCCTATTGCACACTCTCAGCCTTTACCTTCTTTTTTAGATAAAAATATGCAGTTAAAGGTGGAACCACCAGCACTGGCAGGAGTTCGTAGAAGAATTAATGGGGAGTTGGAGGTCCTAATTAAGTGGAGAGATTTGCCAGATTTTGAGACCATGTGGGAGAAGTTTGACTTCATCAACAATCAATTTCTTTCCTTCCACCTTGGGGACAAGGTGGGTTCTTTTGGGGGGTATTGTTGAGACTAGATTCTAGTAACAAAACTGTAGTGAGAAGAGGAATATGAAGTCTAGCAATTCAAGAAATATGTGAGGGTAAATTGGGGAATTACAGAGGGGTGAGTCAAATGTGTGTTAGTTAGAGAGGGGAATAAAATGTTGTTAGGGGAGAGAGAACATTCATTCGGTTACGATATACTGAAAAGTGGAGTACTGGAGGTTTAGCTAGCTCTCAAAGTCTAGCTGAGGAATATCATTTTCATTGTTATTTCATCTTAATGCCTGTTTGGTTCGGATTTTGAAAGCTCCAAAAGTACTTTTTTTCTTCGCAAAAACTATTCTAAAGAAAAAATGAGTGTTTGGCTGAAAACTTCAAAAGTTCTTTTACAGTAGAAATAGCTTTTTTAAAAGCCAAATTACAACTTTTTCAAGTAGACCAATTCGCGTCACTTCCGTAAATAAACAATTTTAGAATGTCTCTTTCATTTCTTTCTCTTTCTTCTGTTCCTCAAACACTCACGACTCATCTTCTCTAATTACTCACAACTTTGAAGACAACAAATCTTCTTGTTTATCGTGTTTCAGTTTTATAAACCCTTTTAAAGTGTTGGAAAAAATAGAAACACATAGTGCTAAACGAAGTTGGAAAACGAGAACTATATGAGAGAGAAAATATGACAGCAAAGAATGAAAAATAGGAAGCATATTTATTCATAGAAGCTACAGAATTTATACAGGAAAGGATAACAAGCCTCCCTAACCTACAACCACTTCAAATTCAAAAAGTGGATAAAACTAAATCAAAAAAATCTGGAACTAACAACTATATGATCTAGAAAGTTTAGCAACTAAACTTGACCAAGTCTTTAGCTTAAACAAGATAAATAATAAATTGTAAACAAAAGGTAAAAACAGTAAAAAAAAATAAGTTGGAACGAAAAATGTCAAATATCTAACACTCCTTCTTGGCATTTTGGTGACAAACTCTTCAAAGCTTTAAAAAAGCTTGTAACACCCAAATACCCCCTGGGAGGATACATGGATGCCACCCAAGCCAGAACAGTTAAACCAAACATCACACTGA
>JAOQMR010000002.1:1310403-1325862 GCA_027563865.1 Erythroxylum pelleterianum | reverse complement strand
GTACCCGGAAAATGCCATGAATGCATGCCCAAATGTCAAAGAGACAGAACATAAATCGGACTAAATTTGCTTAATATTCTAACCCCTAATTTGGGGCGTTACAGATAGCATACGAAGTAAAAGTTTTATGAGTAATCTGAAATATATCGATGAAATAGTCAAGATAATGTGATAGCTAAATAAGTGATTGAAAGACCTATTGAGTTTATCAGCTATGGTCATTTGGAAGAAAATTGGTAGTTGATCTGGAAAATATTCACTGAGTGTGCTTCGGTCTGTTAGCCATAACTTTTTCTCTAGTTATTCAAATGAAATGATTTTTTGTTTGGATTAAACTAGAGACATACGGATACATTTCTTATGAAGACATCGAATTTAAATTATGTCTCTAAGAGTTTCAAAATTTTCATAAAGTTGAGAACTGGGTGCAGTACATTGGTGGATGAATGTAAAATTCGTGTTTGAACTTCAGGGGAAATTAGGGATTAATCTACATAAATTTTGACAAAGTTTCCTTCTTGAGAGTTGTATATCTTTCTTTTATCTTTCCAACGGTATATAGTATGAGAATTGTGGATAATGGAGTCGAAAGTTATGATCCTTGTAAGTGGAGATTCCCAGGAGTATGGATTGAATCGTCTAATGATGTCATATTGTCTGGTGATGACATCATATCGTCTGGTGATGATGTCATATCATCTGTGATGAAGTATCATCTGATGACGTCATATCTTCTGGTGATGACGTCATATCGTCTGGTGCACTGTTCATTTGATCCTAGACTGAATCGTCTAGTCCAAATTTGGCCCTCTAAACAATATAATCTGTCTTTGAAGTCTTCATGAAAGTTGTAAATCTTGAATATCTCTCTTTTTAACCGTCTAAAGAACACCTTGATCTGACATTGTTAGAGAAAGTTATAGCAATTTTTCTGATTTTGTCTAGTTTTGTCTGACCCTATTGTCTGGTCTACTTTTGACCCTGCAAATGATAGAACTTGTCTTCAAGGTCTTGATGAAAGTTATATATCTTAAAGTTCTCTTTCGAACAGTCCAAAGAACACTTTGATCCAATATCCATAGAGAAAATTATACCAATTGTCCCAAATCGTCTAGCCCTTTGTCTAGTTTCGTCTGACCTTTCGTGTGGCCTATCATCTGGTCCAATTTTTGACTCTCAAGAGTCAAGATGACAAAATCTCTCTTTGAGGTCTTTACAAAAGCTGTAGATCTCGATGTTCTCTTTGAAACTGTCGTAAGATGACCTTAATCCGACATCTGTAGAGAAAGTTATGTCATTTGTCTCAAGACAGGTTCAACATGATTGAGGACAAAAATAATATCAAATGAGATAAATGATAATTTTTAAAAAAATGATAATTGAATAAAAAGATTAAATTACATATTTAATGTAATTAATTGTAAATTATTTGTGTAGGCATGATAATGACTTAAGCCAATGTACTTTATTAAGAATGACAATAATAGTCTAATTCAATCCAAAATAAATAGATTTAACTCAAATGGACAAAATGTTAACTCAGTTTTTTTTCCAAAATTTTGAAGTTTGTATTGAATTCAGAATTAGGCTTCACAATTTGACCCGACCTCTTCAAGTTATTTCCTCTTTAAGGACAAGTTCGAACTACTCATAAAAGACTTCAAGTTAGAGATGACAATCAGGTCTCGCGTCAAGCTTAGACTTAAGATGCTCAAGCTTGACAACTATTATAAAGGACGTCATTTTTTTACTTTTAAATTAAATAAAAATAAAAAATTAGCTTGGGTTAGACTTAGACCGAGTTGGGCTTGGACCGGACCAGGATAAAGTTCAAGTCTGGCTGTGGAGCCGAACTCGTCCCATCGTAATCCCTACTTCAAGACACATGTAAATGACTTGGATTGGTCGCAAACAACCTCAGAACCGGTCAGTCGATTGTGACTATAGTGTACCATTGAGCTTCAATAATGACAATCACAATACTAGGACAATGGATCGTGCAAGTACGAAAATTACTTGGTGAACAAGGGCGACCATTCTTTCAGGCATTGAAGATAATGGAGTATGTGATAACAATAAATTCCATTTTAAGGAATCAGGAAAATGACAGAATATTCTTATTGATCTTTCCATGGCAACCTCGGACTCAGTGACTAGGAAAGTGGTAAAAATAGAAGGAGACAATTTCCTAGTCATGGTCCTGTTAATTAATGGCAGGAAGGTCCTTAGGAAGTGGCACTACTTCCTCTGAAACTTGGAGTTTGATTGCGGCTTGTTTGTCATCAGTATCAGGAATGGAAGGAAGCCGATGAGAAAGAGGAATCAATCCCTTTTCTCTGCAAGTTTCAACAGCTCCAACGAACATATCTTCAAGGCTGTACTTAAACTCAAAACCCATGTCTGTAAGCTTCTTGGAAGAGAAGACAACCCGCGTCAGGTTCTCGTCAACGTCCTTGAACCTGAGAACAAAAGCTGATACCAGTTAGTCTAAGGTTATAAGTAACAGATTCCGATAATGCTGGGCAGTGTTTCGGGGGTTTACTTGGTGGGAACATTGTACTCAGGGTACTTCTGTTTAAGCAACTTCGCAAGATCATGGATGTTAGCGTCATGAGAGGAGCAAATATAACGACCTTCTGCCTTGGAATTCTCGAACAGGAAGATGTGAGCAATGCAGAGATCGTCCAAGTGCACGTAATTCCCCTGTTTTATGATCCCATAATGAGATTCATTTCCTGTGATCAGGTTAAGTGTGTTTTTAGTAACCTGAAGATCATCGAGCAACCTCTGTTCTATGACAGTTTTTTAACATATATACCAGTAATGAGTGAAAGTGCAGTTATAAGACTAGGTGGCATCGAGGACATGATAAAAGGACCAACAACAAGAGTTGGTATGATTGTGATTAGATCAATATTGTTCTCTTTAGCGAATTTCCAAGCTGCTTGCTCTGCCAGTGTCTTGGAAACGAAGTACATCTGGTTTTTGAAGGGAAATCCTGTGTTAGTAATGGTTATATATGTTCATAAAATCCGAAACCAGGATTTGAGAAATGGAGTGTGATAATGATACCAACCCATCCAGTCATTTTTACGGACTGAACAAAGTCCAAATCACTCCAGCAGTTCTCATCGTAAACTGGTTTTTTGTGTTCTTCAACGTCCACAGTTCCTGCTGATGATGTGAACACTATCCTCTTCACTGTCTTTGCCTTAACACACGCTTTCATAATGTCCAATACTCCATTAATGGTCGGCTTTATCACTTCATTCTGCATGCCAAGAAAAGGAGTGAACGGAACGGCAGAATAAGTACACATAAACCATGTAGTCAGCAGTTGTCTGTCTTCCCACATCCTATGAGTAATCCAACAAAGTGGGAATTCAATCGTTCCAATGATCATACCTCTGGATCTTTGGACTCAAAGTCCATGGGAGTGGCAACATGGAACACTCCTGTACAACCTTGAATCGCCTCATCGAAACTTCCTTCTTCGGAGAGATCAGCTTTCCACAGACTCAAGTGAGTCTTAGCATTTGGCAACTCTAGTAAGTGCTTCACCTTCTTTACATTTTCTAAAACAACACGACAAAGTCGAATGAAAAACGAAGCATCAGACAGTTTATATATATAACTGAAACAAAAAAAAAAGGTGGTGAGAATCAGCATCCAAACCAGGGTCTCTCACTGTAGCACGAACAACGTAGTCCTGCTCAAGCAGTCTCATGATGAGCCATGAACCAATGAACCCAGATGCACCAGTCACACAAACGATCTTTGCTTCTGATCCCATGTTTATCTTCCAGAGAAGGTGGTGATACAAAGATAATTAAAAACAGATCCAGGTAAGAGTTTTGTGGTATAAACCAAAACGTTTAAGCAAATCGACTCTAACATCACAATATATATATATATATATATGTACGGAATACTATTTTCATCTAACAAATTCGTTATTTTTGAGTTAGATCTGATTACCTAACAGTCCATGCACGTGTGTGGTAGGTGTAGTTGCGGCTAGAATACAAGCTGAAAGAGACGGTCAGGTGTGGTGTGGATGATATTTTAAAATTCCGACAACAAATTAAATAAAAAGTTTAAAATTTAAAAGTTAGTATAAAATTAAAATTAAAATATAATTAAAAAAGAGATCATCTTTATTAATGAAAAAAGTTGAGGTTTGATTAAAACATAAAGTTATTAAATGAAATTTTATTTATTTATTTTATAATCTTTTTAAAAATTAATCGATTAATTAATAAACAAATTATTTTTAATAATAAAAGTTATTAAGGTAAATAAATAAAAAATTAATTGGTTCAAATTTTTAAAATTGAACTAATTAAATCGGTTCAACTTTTTAATTATTTGTCGTAACTATTTTATTACTGGGAGATTTTAATTCGAAAAAAATTAAACTTGAATATGAGTTTAATCATATTTAAATATTAAAATTTAGATATAAGTAAAATCAAATTTAATTTTATTCCTTAATTTTAAGTTGAATTGGGTTTATTTTTAATTGATCAAATTTGAAAAAATATAAAAGTCAAATTTAAATTCGAGTTTTGATTGAATGAATAATCGAGTCCTGAGACTCAAAATATGAAACTCATAAAATTGGAGATATTCTATAATGATTCAATTTTATGATTAAGTGACTAGTGATTTTAGTTTTACTAATGACTAGTGTTTTAAATTATAATTAAAAGTCTGGGGCTTTTTAGTTTGAGGAATTTCAAATTGGGCCAGACGTATATTTAACAGAAGTTAGGGCACATGTTCCCATATGTGTGGAGTTTACTTGTGTTTCAGTCAACCAGACAATACTGTATACTGTAGGCCCAACTGGAAAATTGGGCTTGATAGACTCTAAAATGGGACGAAGATAATACTTTTATAAATAGGGATCAAATCATCTGTTCCACTTTTATTGTTTCAATTATGTTCTAAGTTATCTTACGCATACATTTATATGGGACTTATATAAATATATAACACTCGAATAGTAAAAGTAGAACAACATACACCACTCTTTATAAACGAGGCATGTCACTGATCAACAAGCAAGAGCACGAACACAAGCACGAGCACAGGCACTTTCCAATGCCACCGGACACATGGGGAATGATGCACCGACCTCTTGCGCCAATCACCGGTAAAAGTCACTAACTAACGTCGAGGCTAAAGATCGACGGTTGGTCAATTGTGATACCCAATTTCCGGTGCATGTCACAGATACACAGTTCACATGATACCCATCGGATAGTTGTCATTGCCTAATTGGTCACCGTAGCCAGGAAAGTTATTATCCGTTAGGACGGATTCCGAGTAAATGATATACTTTGATTAAAATAAATTATAACAATAATAATAATAATAATAACTGTAATTACTCGTTAAAAATTTTAATGTTTAATTTAAAAATTATTAAATAAAAATTGATTATTTTATTTTAATTTATAAAAACTAAATTGATTAATTATTTTTTAGTAATAAATATTATTAAACTAAACTAGAAAATTCACACACAGGTAGTGTGACTTGGAGTGGATTGCTTATAAGAAAATGTCACGTATACATGGGCTGGGCCCAACCTTCATGATGTATTTTTATTTTTTTTTATACTTTTACTGTCTTTATGATTTATAATAATTCTTAAATAATTGAGACTTATTAAATATTAATATAATTTAAACATAATCGTTAAATATTAACTAGAATTTACTTTTTATTCTTAAGATTGAAATTAGATATTTTGTTTTAGTTCCAACTTTGTTATATTAAATCTCATTCACATTTTTTACGTGAATTTGTGTGAACTAGATTAAATAGAATAGGGTTGAAACATCCTAATGAAAACAAGATGCTTCAAACAGTAGAGGCGATTTGGTTTGCTCCAACCCCTTAAGATTTTGTTAACAAGTTGGATCCCGAAAGAAGGATGAGACATTGTTAGGTATGGAAGAGTGTGTGGCCACAACATCCTCGTACTCCATCATTCCATTCGTTTGATGATTTTTTAGGATCCGATTAGTTGAATGTTAATTAATAGAATGAAACGAAACGAAACGAAATAGTTTAGAATGGAATAGAATGTAATAGAGGAATGGAAAGGTTTATAATGTAATGTAATGAAATATTGTTTGAAAGATAGATGTAATAAAATGTAATGTATGACCTGTAACTGAAAATGCAAAAACACTCTAATGCTATAGTTTTAAAACAACAAAAACTGTGACTTACGAAAAATATGTTACGCTTGTGACTTGTTCTGTGACAAACAATTAAAGTCACCGTTGTGACTTGAACAATAATTTTTATATATTATATATTTGTATTAATAAAAATTTTATGATTTTATTATTAATTATATACAATTTATTATTAATTATATAAATTATTATTATTAATTATTTAATAAAATTTATTATATTAAATATTATTCTATTCTATTTGATTTATATTTAAAATAATTTATTTATAATTTATTTATATATAAATATATTTGTGACTTACCAAAAACATGTCATGATACTGTTACAAACAATTAAAAAATAATTTTTAATATATATTTTTCTATTTTTATTAATAACAATTTTAATAAAAATTTTATTATCTTATTATTAATTATATACAATTTATTGTTAATTATATAAAAATATTATTGTGTTGTGTTGGTTGTTGTTAGGATAGGGTAAGAAATAATTGGTATTATGAAAAATTATTGAAGATTAGGTAGTATATATTTATTAGTTTATGTTCCATCCTAAACCCCCGAATCGGAGGTTTCTCATTTTCATTGTTTATGATGGAATGGATCCTAATATGGAACTCTCCGCTTCTATTCCATTATATTATAAAACCTCCTTTCAAATGATAGATTTGTGTTAGGTACTTCTCATTTCATTATATAACCCTCAATCAAATGGACCCTTAATTTCAAAAAATGGTCGTAGGTTTAGTTTACAAGGTCCCAGTGATGTCCTATTCTAGCCTTCCATTCCCAGGTCAGATAGCAATAGGTTGCGCTAAGTTAGATTCCGACTTATACCCAGACTTGAGTTTTGTCTAAAACTCGATTAGATTCAAAGTATATGATTTGAGCGCGAGCTCAGGTCTGACTCAATTTTTTCATTTAAAATTTTAAAAATAATATTATTTTTCTAAAATTTTTAAGCATTAGATTGAACAGGGTAGTGTAGTCTGATCTCAACCTGAAGTTCATTTTTTTAAAAATCCTAAATCCAACTCAAAGTCTAGTAATTTATTATATATGTTCGATAATTTACTTAATGATCATCCGAAAAATCCAATCTGCTTATTTAAGCAAATGTGTCAACAACATAAATGTTCTTTTCTGCATAAAGATCCTCTTTTTCTCTGTAATCCTATGGCTCTGAACTCGAGGCACTGAAACAAAAAGTAGGTCACTTTCTCATATCTAAAATATATTGTTAGAACACTGTTAGCTCAATTATGATTATCACTGCAGAAAACAGAGAACAAAAAATGACATTTCTGGTCTCTGCACTGACTTAGAGGACCATTCATTGAATCAGAGTAATAGGTAAACCAGAGTAATAGGTAACCATAATCCATTTCCTGACGCTTACTATCTGTCTATAAGAAGAAACCTGTATTGAGTGATTCTGCATTTCAAGTTCTTTGAGATAAGGGGAGGAAGAAGAAGAATGAAAGAAATGAAACATCTGGGACTGTCTATCTTCCTGATTCTGCTCATTCAAGAACAGGGGAATTTTTGTCAAGTGAAAGCTGATGAAGGGTTCATTACAGTCAAAGGAGTGCACCTTATGTTGAATGGGAGTCCATTTTATGCAAATGGGTTCAATGCTTACTGGCTCATGTATTTGGCAACTGATCATTCTCAGAGGAACAAAGTTTCATCTGTCTTGGAGGAAGCTAGAGCTCATGGCCTTACTCTATCAAGAACTTGGGCTTTCAATGATGGTCAAGACAGAGCTCTTCAGTCATCACCTGGCTCCTACAATGAGCAAACTTTCCAGGTTATTTTAAGTGATCATTTTGTGTTTCTATTTTCCTCTGTTTACTCATGATCTGGTTTCTTGCTTTTTCTAAATGTTGTTCATTTTTTTCTTCGAAAGGGATTGAACTTTGTAATATCTGAAGCAAAGAAATATGGGATTAAGCTAGTTTTGAGTTTGGTGAACAACTACGAGAACTATGGAGGAAGAAGACAGTACGTGAACTGGGCGAGAAATCAAGGGCAATCTGTTTCATCTGATGATGATTTCTTTACCAACTCTGTAGTCAAAGGCTATTACAAGAATCACATCAAGGTGGCTCAATTCTCTCCCTCAGAGACATTCATATCTCCTCTGTTCATTCCCTGTTTTCTTTTCATGGAGTGAACATAACATTTCTCTGATCATAATTTCAATCAGAGAAAGAATGGACATAGTTAAAGTTCCCACTTTGGACTAAAAGTTTGATGCTTTTGACATAGACTATCCTGACAAGGCGGAACAGTATCACCGGAGTTGCTTATAAAGATGATCCAACAATCATGGCTTGGGAGCTTATAAATGAACCCAGGTGTACCTCCGATCCATCAGGAAGGACCATTCAGGTTTGATACGTATCTCCAGGTCTTTAAAACACCCCCATTTGACCAAGCTACAGTCTTTTGGATTTGATTCATCGCAATCTTGTCAGGATTTCTTCCTTCAACTTATTTTCATTACTGCTTTCTGATTGATGTTGACACGTAAGCTTTACGTGTTTTTTTTAACACGACAGGCTTGGATTACGGAGATGGCTTCACACTTGAAGTCCATAGATGGAAACCATTTATTGGAAGCAGGGCTAGAAGGGTTTTATGGACAATCATCGTCACTAAACCAACAGTATAATCCCAACTCCCAAACAGGAACAGACTTCATCGCTAACAACCAGATTCCTGGAATCGACTTTGCCACAGTCCATTCATATCCTGACCAATGGTAAGCAATCTCCTGCTAAAAGATCAGAATCCTATTCAGTTGCTAGTGTTCCTAACTGAGAATGGAGTTTCTCATGTTCATGAACAGGCTGACAGATTCGAACGAAGAGAGGTTGCGGTCATTCCTGAACAATTGGGTGGCAATTCACATCCAAGATGCTCAGAACATACTTCACAAGCCAGTTCTCTTCACGGAGTTTGGAAAATCATCAAGAACTGGCAGTTACAATCAAAGGGATCAGTTGTTCGACACCATTTACTCAGCAGTTTACTCTTCTGCTAGAGGTGGTGGAGCAGCTGCAGGTGGCATTTTCTGGCAACTGTTTACTCAAGGAATGGACTCATTTCGAGATGGCTATGAGGTTGTCTTCTCTGAGACCCCCTCAACAGCTAACCTCATCACTGGTCAGTCTCAGAAGCTCAATCGGATTCGGAAGATGTTTTCAAGGCTACGAAATATGAAGAAATTGCAGAGAGCAAGAGATATCAGAAAGGCCCAGTGGTTGGCTAGGAACAATAGTACTATTGTGAAGCATTAAAAATTTTCAATAGATTTCTCATTAGCGTAGTTTAATATGCAATGTTTTCATAAACATTGGCCATATCAAACAATAAAATTTAGGATTTCACTTTGTCTGTTAGGTGAAAGTCACTTCTAATACAGTTCTCAACCTGAAACCAATTCCAAACCTACTTTGTCTAATTGTAACGTTGATCAGTTACCCTGGAGTCAAGAACTCGTTTGCAAAAACTATATCAAACCACAGATATAAAAGGAGATAAATCAACTGATTGGCTTAGAAACATTCTAAAGTTACATTAGTGCCTCTTAATCTTTAAGCTCTGGTTCTTATAAAGGCATCTTTTAGTTTCTAATATACAAGCATTGATTATCGCCAAGCAATCAGAATGGATAAAAGGATGTGCGCCTACTACTACTCGCCTTCCACCACTAACCCGAAACTTAAATCACGGTCTCGTCTTTGATCGTAGCATTCTTCTGAATGACTGTAATCCCTGACCTGATGTAAATTCCTTCACTTGGCCTTTCTGCCTCTTGAACGCCCTGAGAAAAACGAAAAACTAGTTCAGCAGAGACATGCACAACATTGAAAAGATAAAGAGAAAAACACGGTTTCAACTGGTGTTGACATTCCCTAAAGGATGTGGTGGTGTAATCTTTACTTTAAACACGGAAACTGATACTATCTTTTCTTTAAACACAGAAGCTGATACTTACATCCGCATTTCTAATGATGACGTCTCGTCCAATCTTGGCGTTCTTGTCTATAATACAGTTCCTTAAAGCAAATGATTCGGGATCAGCAAATGGTTTGTGAGTATTTCATAACGAAATTAAATGACTGAACCTACAACTTGCTCACCTGATTTTAGTGTTTTGTCCAACACCAATTGGAACCTTTCCTTGGGCAACCAATGAAGCGATTTCCGCTTCGGTTTGATAATAGTCGGCCCCCATCATCATAGTATCCTGTAAAGAAAATATTGTTAGGCACTGAAATTCATTCAAGGTAGTCTAAAGATTTATTGTTGGCTTCTGTACTAAAATCTAGATGCAGTTAAGATCTAGAGCATTTGTAGGAGAAAGCCTCTACATCTACTAGTCTTTCCCGTTTCACTGACCAAACATCAAATCCGAATAGTATTTCTGATTTATCTTATTCATTTTGTTCTCAACTTTGGGCGGTAGCTTCTATTCTTTCGTTGGATGTAAGGAAAGAGGAGAGGAATCGATAAAGCTAGAGGATGGCTAACCAGAAGCTCAACACCCTTCTCTAAACGTGATCGAACACCAACTATGGAGTGTTCCACACTACATTCCCTTAGGAAGCAACCATGTGAGATTATGGCATCCACAACCTGCAGCAAATAAATGGGTCAAGAGATGCAACAATCTAGTTGGAAATTGCCAGTTTGTCAAACCAAACAATCGTACCCTGCAGTTGTCAACTTTAGTTGGGGGCAAAAATCTAGGAGATGTGTAGAACGGTGTCTTCGGATCATAAAATTCGAACTTTGGTGGCTGCAGAAAAGGTGTCTTATCAGTTTGCATAATCATATATGACACTCATTCTGTTCAACAATAGGACACAAATTTTAATTTTAGAGTGCAACCCTTGTAAGGCTGAACAATTTTCTTCATCACAAAACAAGATTGAACAAAGAATTTGCATCCGTCAATAGTTTTACCAGAGAATTGTGTATACCACTTTCAATTCAAGGTTTTAGTGACGAAACAACGGACCTGCTCGGTTAGAGCCAAATTGGCATCAAAAAAGGATTTTACTGTTCCGATATCTTCCCAATAATCGTTGAACAAGTATGCCTAATCAAAAAATAAGTAAGATCAGTAACTGAAAGTTCAACTAATTCCTATAGATACATGATACAGGACAAAGCAGAACAATTAGAAGAGTCCACGTTCCAAAAGATAAATCTCACCTGAACATTGTGGTCCTTCACTGCAGATGGAATAATTTCCGATCCAAAGTCATTGGAGGAGGGATAGCTCAATCTCAGAAGCTTCAACAGAACATCAGTTCTGAACACGTAAACACCCATTGAAGCAATGTAAGGAAATTTTATGGCTTCTTGCCTGGATAGTCCCAGAACAGTTGTATCAACTTGCTGCATCATTATGAAAAAAATCAGCAAGCAAGCTAATAAGGAAATATATATGTATCAACCTAGACTAGGTTGTGCATCAGGTAAGAAGAATCTGAAGTGAGAAACAAAACTATGGAGCTGAAGAATGAAAAAGGAGATAAGGCAGCCAACTACCATAGCTTTCAGGTTAGAGCCTTTAGGTTTCTCAGCAAATTGGATGATACGTCCCTTGTCATCAATCTTCATCAGTCCATAATCTGAAGCACGGCTGCAAAATAAGTAATATTTGGTGAATGTCAACTGAGAAACACAAGTTTATATTTTAGCTTGTGTCTACAATGAATGTTTTGAATGACAGAAACTAGAAATCTAGACCACGGATCAGCGCATAGATCAAGCTGAAGTTTGCTTTGAAATGGAAAAATAACCAAAAGCTCCATATTCATCAAGAAACAAGGTATCCCGAAAAATATTATCAAAGTCATAGTCATACCTATCATCCATGGGTACACATGAAACTGTGATATCTGCATTTGTATCGATGTGTTTCTGCAAGTGAAGAATGCATCAGTAACCGAGTACGAGTCAAACTCCAGCAATCCGGAACAGAAAGATATTAGCAGCAATGCAATGAAGACGTTTATAAGGTACCTGAATAAAATCCATATAGTCCATCCGGTAAAGATGATCTCCAGACAATATCAATACATGTTCCACATCCTTGTTTTTTGCATCCTGAATGGATCAAGAATAAAACCCATTTACTCAAATAATTGACAACACAAAATACCCTAAAAACGAAGGCACTAATCTGATTTCTAACCTCAAAAACCCAAACAAATTGCCTCACAGCATCGGCCGTTCCTTGGAACCACTTCTTTCCTGCTTCTCCTGGTGTTTGAGTGGCAGCCAAGACCTGCTCCTCAGGAAAAAGCAATTCAGTTAGGATTTCAATAACTTACTGTCATACATGAAAGAGTTAAACTTCATCAAATCCTTCTCACCTCCACAAACCCATCTCCAAAATTAACCCCATTTCCAAAATTATACGTGCGAGCTAGGTGTCTATTGAGTGAGAAAGAGTTGAACTGTGTGAGAATGAAAATCTTCTTTATACCACTATTAATGCAGTTGCTCATAGGTATATCAATCAGCCTGTAACACCCTCCAATTGGAACCTGCAAAAAGATAAATTTACAAAAGATGATTCCATTCACATTTTTGCAGAATGGTCAATTAACTTATACACACCAATTACAACGATTGCCTCCATGCAGCATAAAGTGTTACCTTCTATAACCGGCCAAAACAGCCTTTTAGGTTTTAATACTATTCCAATTGCCGCCCAAAAAAAAAAAAAAAGAAGAAGAAGAAGAGAGAAGCTAAAATTCAATCACGGAAGCCATGTTCGTTGACATCTTACCGCAGGCTTGGCTCTTCTACCCGTAAGAGGAAAAAGTCTAGTGCCAGCGCCACCACCCAAAATAATTGAAACAACATTTTTGGGGTCTGATCTTGGACTCTCAAACTGTGCATCAAATCCCTGAAACCACAGGCCAGTGCATTAAGTTCCAAATAAACAACAATGATTCAGAATCTAATACCAGGCCAGATCATGATTGTCATGTAGTTACCATGGTCTCTTTGTCGATATTTGACGTGAGAACAGAGCAGGTAACCACAGGCTTGAACTTTCGAGCTGCTCTACGATTTTCAGTTCTCAAATTCTTGGAAAAGTTGGCAGTCTTGGTCCTGACACTCTCACCCCAAAAGAGAGTGCCTCTATTACAATGATCTCCACGATTAACATCAAAGGCATTGGCGGTAAATTTCAAGGCAGCAGAGCAAGAATCCATCTTTGAACCTACTAAAACTGGTAACTAGAAGCTTTTGAAGAGAATATACCAGAAAAAGCTAACCTAAGATGGAAGATCTGGGGATCCCAGATACTAAAATATAAATCTCGAGGAAATAGTAAAATAAAAAACCGAAAAAGTTAACTACTTTCCTCGTACGATCCTAAATCCCAGCAGCAGTTCGAAGAGCAACAAACGAAAGAGAAAACTAAAAACCAATAGCCGTAACAGGAATCTAATGCCCAGGTGACAGAATTTAGCGGAATCCCAGATCACAAAAGGTGAAAAGATCACAACTTTGATGAAAAGATCAAAAGTTTCTGCAGTTCCAATATGTCAGTAACAGGAAAAGTGGGAAACAACTGCAAACTCCGGTACAAAGACGAGAATAGTCACAGGTGGTAGATGAATGTGGATAGAAGTGAATGATGATGGTGATAAGTGTGGTTGGCTCTGTGATCCAATGTCACGAGAAAAACCACAAACAATGGTGGGTTTTGAATATTCCAAAGAGCTCTGTTCAGCCTACAATCTCTCTGATCTGACGCCCACTTTTCACTCCAAGGTATGCGGATTAGCCACGGACTTCCATGAACCTAGAAAAGTCCATCAGAGATCTTCCAGTTCATTTTAGCCCCGCTTTTGTTGATAACATTTATTTACGGAGAAAATCTCAGCCTCTAAACATTACTTCCAGGGCGCTGGTAGTCAACTTCCGAGTCTTTCTCCTATGTTTTGGTTTGGTTTTCCTAGATTCATTTAGTTATTGTTTTGATTTTCTAATTCTAAATCAAAGGAAAGGAAAGACTACACCAGGAACTCCGTCAGTCTCAATGCAAGCGCTCTGACTTCTGGTACAGACTCCAAACAACAGTTTGGCCACGTTAGCTACTACACATTGACAGTTTTGGAAGGGTTTAACAAAACCCCTGTGGCTTAAATCTCAGTCATTAAAATTATGGATATCCAAAAATTTTCAAAGAACAATTATAAGTTCCAATGACTAATATAGTAATTTTCAAATAATTAAATACTAAAAAAGTAGTTTATTAATTATTTAAGTAAAATTTAATTTAAACCAAGAACTTTAATATGAAAAGAAAAAGTTAATGGAAGGATCGAGAAAATGGGCATTGATCTGGCGGGATGACGTTGGCGGCGGACTGAGGTGTTGAAAACGACAGTGGATTGATTTTGGACCGAGCACATGGGAACGAGGTGCCCAACCTTTTCACGATATTCGTGTGTTTGGTTGGGAAAATTGACAACTCACAAATACAGCACAACAACACGACGACGCAAAATCAAAATTCAAACTTTTGCAGTGCACTTGCGAAAGTCTGAAAAGTATCACTGTACGAATCCATAAAGCTCACTTTTAAATAAAAATAACATCAAATAAAAATAATTTATTTTTTTATTATTTGTCTTACTTTTTAATAGGAATGGTTAAGACTTAAGAGTCGGCCTCTTTAAATTTTTTTGAAGTAATTTATTTAAATTAAAAATATAAAATAATAATTTTTTTAATTGTCCAAGTTTAAGTTGTTTGACCAAGGTCTATTGCCTAAATCTTCATCCTTTTATTTAAAAAAATTGAGTATCAAATCAGTCTAAGCCCCCGTTTGGATCAGCTTTTGGAGAGTCCAAAAGTACTTTTGTCTACCGCAAAGCTATTTTGAAGAAAAAATAGGTGTTTAGTTGGATCCTCTAAAAGTACTTTTGAAGTAGAAACAGCTTTTTTAAAAGTTCAAATACAGTTTTTTTCAAAAGCTAGAATTTGGAGCTTTTTAAAAAGCCCCAATTTCAGCTTATACGGGAAGCTATTTTTTACGCAAGTTCCGTCACTTACGTAAATAACAGCGAAAACCTTTATACCTTCTGTTCTCCTCTCTTGGGTCACGCATGTTGGACGAGGAATTGAAGCAGACTCCACAAGGCTTAAAGCAATCGACCACAGTAGGAACGGGTTAGAGTATGGAGATTTTGTTC
>JAOQMR010000002.1:1299491-1310161 GCA_027563865.1 Erythroxylum pelleterianum | reverse complement strand
GGTTAGATATATTTTTATTTATATTTCATATGGTTTAAAATTATATAATAATTAATATATTGTACTTTGCATATTGTCTAATATACTTTAAATAATATTTAAATGCGTAAATAATTTTTATTACAAAATAAAATATAGTTAAAATTAAACGTACCTTTTATTTTTATGTTGTCAAACAGTTTACTGTATGACGCTCTTTCAAAAAAACTATTTTTTAAATGATAGTCAAACAATCAACTGATTTCTGAGAAAAATTCTTCTTAGAAAAGATTTACAAAAAAAAACTTTACTAATAAAAACTCTACTGATATAAGCCTAATCGAAATGAGAGTTAATTATCTTCTAATTCCGTAATTAACCCGTCTGATGCAGACATGGAAAGTATCTAGGTTAATTCTTTGAAAAATATTAAATTTTATAATATTAATTTAAAATTTTAAAAAATTAACATTAAAATATTTCAATTTTTAATTTTTAATAAATTATTTCGATACTTAATATGAATAACGTGATAAGCCACGTCGTATTAAAATTTTAATATATTATATATTTTAAATAAATTATTTAATAATCGGATAATATAAAATTAACTAACTGATTTGATTAATCTAAATAATTAGAGTTATATTTCGATTTTGGTTTGACTTAAAATTAATAAATAAGTTTGAAATTAATTTAGCTTAGATTCAAACTTAACTTACTATTTGATTCAAATTTAGAAAAATTAAGATTAAATAAACGTGAGCTATCTACTAATTAAAAATACAAACTTGTTCGGTAAATGATCTAAATTCAATTCAACCCCTAAGTAACCCTAAAATGTTTTATTAAATTATAAATCCAGTGTTTCTATTTTTAAATAAGTATTAAATAAATTATTTTATACACGTAATATTTTATAAATTATATACTTTAAATAAATTATTTAATGACTTGATAACACAAAATTAAATAACTAATTTGATTAATCTTACTAATTAGGGTTATATTTTCAATTTTGATATGACTTAAATTTAATAAATAAGCTTGAAATTAATTGAGTTTAGAATCAAACTCAATTTTAAAAGTTAAAACTTTCACTCTCACTTCAATAAATTTGAAATAAAATAGTATTTATTTAATTACTGAAAATTTAAGATCATAAACATGAATTAATTAATAAAAATCATTTTTAAAAAATTAATAAGAATAAAATTGTTTCGTAAATAATTTGAATATCCAATTCATCCCGTTACGAACAAAAGGTATAGGCTTAGATTTAAATGTTTTCAATAGGTCGACTTATGAACTCAAGCTAATTAAAAACTTAACTTTTCTAAACAAAACGATGCCAACTAAAATTGCAAGCCCTTGTTACGAAATTTCATATCCAATTCTAACCATGCATTCACTCTCTAACTTTTTCAGACTCCGTTAGTCCAGAATCCATTTGGACCATTTCTCATTCACCATCTTTTTTCATTATTTTTTTCTCCGCGAGGTATTTTAGGAGGGTCCTAATTATGAGAAAGTACCTTTAAGTCATCTACTCTTAGGCTAATCTCTGCTCAAGTCGGGTAGGTCTTTTACAGGAGGTAAAGTTCTGGCTCTAAGTTTTAAACGGCTACATACATGAGGACAGTTTAAACTCGTGACCTCACTTAAGTCAGAAGAGTCTCTTACCAACTCACCTACGCCCGGGGTTTCATTCTTTAATTTTACTTGTGAAGATAAGCAACCTTCCAAGGTTGGCAAGATAAGGGTTTCATTACATCTACATCTACGACTACGACCAGATCTCATTTAACAACTTTCTAGTACGTGCCATTTTGTGACTTGAAATTTGATACATATTTGAACTTTAACCCTTACCATAGGATATTAAATAATGCTAAAACTCAGCTTGATTCTGCATACAACAAAAACGTAAAACTGGGTTAGGTCTAGTTTTCAATATAAAAATGAATAAAGGTAATAGCTGGTCATAAACGGTGACGCATTAATGAATAAACTAGTGCATAAAAGAGGATCAAAGTCTCAGTCTTGCAACTACATTAATCTATCTCATACCCCAAACCTAATATGCTCTTTTCTTTTCTTTATTCGTGCAAGTGGATATAAAGTGCAAGAGCCCTTGACTTTCTTCATCACACTGTTAATGTCTTTCTATCCATTTGTTTTGTCCTTAAACAATCCATGTGATATGTTAAATTGTCATACATAAAGAGAAAAGATGATCAATAATAATTTAAATTATATAAATTATCGGTAAAATATTCTACGAGCATAGAAGTCACAACGAGAAGAGTCCTTCTCGATTCACCGGTGTAAATAACGCCATATACTTTACTTATGTTATATTCGCATGTCGTTTGATCAAGGGTACGTAGCCTATCGAAATCGTAAGCATCGGCATGTAAGTTCTAGCTCCAAGTGGTAGTATCATGTCTTTTAGCTACTGTTCTTGAGAAATGCCCACGTCTAACCCATTCTTCGAAATCCGTGTTAATAGGATCCCTATCTACAAAAATTTGGACTTCTAATTCTGACGAACGAATAATCATTAAGTCCTCCTCTTTTCGGAGAACATGCAAAGAGAGAATCAATATCTTAAATATAATATATTTGGTCGGTCTGACTATTCAGAATGAAACTCAACGATGATTGTTGCACTTGTCATTTTCTTAACCTAAAAGATTGTAACTTTCCTTCTCTGTTAACAATAATTTTATCAATCGAAAACCAACCTTGCCTAACTTAATCATGCAATCCAGTGTAGATATACTTAACATACCTCTTAATAGGTTAAGTGATATAAGTTGTTTTGTTGAGACAAGAAGTGTCGAATTACCAAATGTTATGTGTAAATTTGAAGTGCACTTGATCTTATGTAATAATGATATTAAGGAGCCCTCTAGTCTAGGGTGATCGAGTTAGTGGAGGAGGAAGCATGGGACGAAAAGGTCTTGTGTTCGAATACTCTACTTACGTTCTCTTGATCGAGCCTGTCGTGCAAGGCTTTTCTAGTTCAGATAGTGACTGTCGGTTCTTCCGTTTAAAAAAAATAGATATTAAGTTTTTAAACTTAATATATAATCAATATTAAAAAAATTTAAAGGTTAAATACAATTTATAATATATACAATAATTCTTATATTGCATCATTAAGAATAAAAATAATATCAATATCATTAATTTTAAATTAATTATAAAGGTGTTAAATAAATAAAAACTTATATGAGATTTGATTATAAAATAAAATATCTAGGTAAATTAATCATAAATTGAAAGGTCATAAAAAATCTTTGCATTTATTTAATAAGTCAAAAGATTTAATTGAAGAGTTAGTTTTTACTTTAATAATTTAAATAAAAATGAAAAATTTTAAGAGTGAAAATATATTAAATTTATATATCAATGAATAATATTAATTATGTTATTTACATTTAATTATAAATTATTAAATTAATAAATATTTATACATATTCAAATAGTAGTACGTCAAAATAAACGTAATTAGTACACAAATTCTTTGCTTTGTGAAAATTTAAGAAAGGTCATTGACGTATGCAACTTTACTTTTACATGTTTACGAAAAGACTGTTTTCTTTATTTAAATTTGAGACTTTCTGATCGAGTAACTTTTACCAATTATTCTAAAATTGTACTTTGTAATAAAAAAACAGGAGTTATTATTAAATAAATAATATTTGATACAAAATAAATAATTCCCGTGAAAATCTCTCTCCTCCAATTCTATTATAAAAAGGAAAAAACCTCCATACACGACCCGTAGACTTCGTCTTCCGTCTCCGAAGACCCTCAACCAAGCCAAGAACACCTACAGAAGTAGAGATCAGATCAGTAGAAACTAAACTCAGATCACCAAAATGTCTTCATTCGATTTGGACAAAGTCAAGGCAGAGAAAGCTGATGCTATTAGAAAGTACAAGATCAAAAGAAACTTCAGCTGCTGTTTACGAGTTGCAGCAGCTCTAGTCTTCTTTTCGTGGCCCTTCATGTCCATCCCTCAAATACTAGGAATAGTGTCCACTCGTTTTACTCTTCAGACACCGGAGTTCTACATTTTTCTTCTTCTTAACGTTATCATTTGGCTCGTCTACCATTCATCATCCACCGCCAACAACGCGGCCTCCGCAGCCGCCGCTTGTGAGACCCATATCTATGACCAGTACGTATCTTTATCATTATCAACTCGCCGGGATACAACCGCTGGTGAGTATAAGCAACTCGTTGTCTCTCCGGCGCCGGAGATTATTCCACAGGTACCGCCACGTGTTCGCTGCAAGAGTGCCAATTATGCTCCGGTGGCCGAGAACTTCGGTCACGAACTTGCTGTGACAGGTGAATATGTTCCCGAGCGAGAGGGGAAGCCGAAGCCTTACATAAGGACTTGGTCGGAGTTGAGTGTGGCGGAGGAGAGGACCCGTCAAAGAAAGCTCCGGCGGTCGGAGACTGAGAACGGAAGGAAAACGGTAGCTGCCGGAGACTGTACGGAGGCGAGAAAGTCAATTGAGGAGATGACCAACGAAGAGTTTAGGAGAACAATTGAGAGCTTTATCGCTAGTAAAAAGAAGATTTTGATGGATGAAAATAATACCTTTTGTCCGAGAAGGAACGAAACGACCTGTTAGTAATAGTGATTAATCAATCAGTACAGTGTAATTTCAGTTCTGAGAAAACGAAGAATCAAAGAGAAACTACTGTTCTTGTATTTGTTCTCTTTTCCTGTGTTGATGATAATGACTCCGTTCAGACCAATGTGGTCTTTTGGTCGTATTGGGTTGACTACAAGTCCTTGCCGAGAATATGTTGGTCAACGGAGACTGGGGTCTACGTGCAAAGCTCACCGTTGCGGGAATTTTTGCCGTTGGAGTGACATAGAATCGAATGATCTTTGTATAATTAACAAATGAATAATTGTTGACGTGTATGTATCCTAACCTTATCCAGAGAATGAAGCGAAGGCCACTCAGTAGGGACGAATCTTTTGTCCATTTTTTTTTTCTGTTCTTATCATGTCTTATAATTCTTAGTCATTCATTTACGCGAGACCTATATAAATAAATGTCTGAAATTTATGGGACAGGATAGAGACAGAAAAAAATAGTCAGAGGATCCCGGCAGCCAAAGTAAGGCATCCACATCTTGTGTAAAATATAATCCTGTCTTATTCTGTCTAACTATAAAATGTTGTAGTTATTCTTAAATTTTAAACTCTCTGTTACTATTCTAAACTGTGTAACTTATGAGCCAAGCCGCCTAGCTGATGTATTTTGTCATCTTCTTCTTATCACTCCAGAAATTTAAGAATACTTTGTCATATTCTTCATATCAGAAATCCTCCTCTCTTTGCTTCACCTTCTTCTTACTTTTGTAAATTTATCACAAAATTAAGTTTATCATAGAATTAGGGAGAAGGATGGAGCATGAATAACGATGAAGCATTTGTAGACGTCCTCTGTATTTTCTTTGTAACAATACAGAAGTCGCCCTCTTACCAGAATAACTACGAGTGTCTTCGCCTAATCTCAACCAACCCAAATCCCCTAATGTCAACCAAATTAAATTATGCGACGTTTAGGACGATTTGTTTCTGGGACGAATGAAACGATTTCTTTCAGGAAGGAGGAGATACCAAGTTGCACGATCATGCAATTATAAAAATCAAGACCAAGAAACAAGCGTAATAAAATTATAAATGAAAATGTAATATATAATTCCTGCTTAATCACTTTGATGATTTCAAGGCTTTTTATAAATAAACACATTTATATTTTAGCCCATTGCATGAGGTTTTTGATTTTTTTAAAAAAGGAAGATCATTAAAACATTGTTACATTTAAAGAACTGCTTTAACTCAACTTTGCATTAGAACGATTAAGTTTACCCATTTAAAGACGTTAGAATAATGATTTTAGGTGTATTGGTAGATTTTTATAGGTTAATGGTAGAAAAATATAAGTTAAATTTGTGTACCAAGACTTTGTAGCAATATTAATTGTGCATTGGTCAACCAATGTGTCACAATCAACCCCAGTTATTACATCTGTAAACCCACATTGATCAACCAATACAATCTTTCTCAAGAGTAACATTAATGTTCCAATAGTTACTACATTGGTCAACCGCATATTGATCAATCAATAACAGTAAGTAGTAACTGATAATGACGATTTCTTATTTTTAACAACTAGTTTAATCCCAAACCCAATAACTTTTAAGGATATGGTTATTCTTCTTCTTAGAATTGTAAACAAGGTACTTTTTATTTATGAAAACATAAATTATTACAACAAGTTTCCTCTTCAGTCTCTTGTTGAAAAAAGAGACTTACTTAAAATTTTAAGAAATGTGTCAAAGCGTGGATTTAGGCAAGATTGGTTTTTGAAACTAATATAAATTAGTTTTGCTTTCTTTAATTTACTTTTATCATAAAATAGTTTTCCTTTGTTTTTCTCCTTAATATTAAGTTACTTTTATTATAAATTGATAATCTTAAGAGTTAAGGTGTGATTCGGAGTCTCCCCAGAGTTTTGCCACAGCGTGCATTACGTGTCATTGCCGGACGTCTCAACCAAGAGAAATAACCAAATATAAATTTTTTCATAACTATTTACAATATGTTCCCCATGCTAACTGATCTCATGAAGTATGATCAACAAACTATACGAGATGCAAGGTAGATTGGATGGTTTTTAATCCAATTATATGGATTGATCTAACAATGATGAAATTTTTTTATATTCTATTTACAGGTTACAGAATCACATAAAATTGTATCTAACTCCATATGTGGATATGGAATGTATAAATTAGGTATGAATGGCAGAATAAAGATAAATTTATACTCAAATTTGAATTTGCAATAGATACAACTGAAAAGCAATTAAAAAATTCCACCTAACTGAGACTTATGATTGAGAAAGTTTTAAATAGAATAGCAAAATTTCCTTTAATGTATTCTAATTTTTACCTAATTCTTCTTCTGATGATCCACTCAAACTCTCATAAAAAAAGTATACCTTGGTTATATTTTATGTTTTCAACAAGTTTAGTAATAAGTATAATGGCCCTATTGTTTCGATAGCGAGAAGAACCTATGATTAGCTTTTCGGGAAATTTCCAAACCAATAATTTCAAATAAAATTTTCGTTTTCTTATTTTACTATGTTCAACTGTATGTATTTCTCTATTCGTAGAGTACATAAACAATTCAAAATGTTTCGACTTTTTTTATTTTTAGAACAGGTCCTAGGCAAATAGCAATAATTCGAAGCACTTCTTTACACACTATTTCGAAAACCCAAGGACTCAATTGTATGGATATGTAAAATATAGGATTTTCAATCATAGTCAGTGAATAATTTGTCCACTCCATAGATGCAATTTCGCCATAAATTTTATGAATTATCTGATCCTTGACTATCGAATCTTGTTATTATTTAGTTTTAGTTTTATTGAAGCCATATATGTCTCTAAATCAAAATAATAAAATTGGATTTCTTTTTTATTGTGAAAGTTTGTTTATTGTTTCTTTTATAAAGAACAATTTTTTATGACCCAGTTTTTTCTTTCTTTTGATAAATTGAAAAAGAAATTTTATATATTTCTTTTCATTTCCCCTTTCACTCGTAATATGGGATAGAAGTGGGCTTTAGAAGGACTACTAAGTGAGTTGAGAAATCAAATTGCAACAGTATTTTTATTATAGATCTTTTTGCAAAGACTTTTGAATTTAACCATTGAAATTGAATTGAATTCAATTATTGAACACAATTTCTAAATTATATTAGATTCGATAATTCGAGTAGAGTAATGCACTCTAGAAATAATATTACTTTAAGTTTACCGGACGATTGAGAAATAATATAATGAGTTGATGAATAGGAGGACATAGATTCGCAATGGATTACTAATATATGTTCTTTAATTTATTCAAAAGAATTTTTTTGCAAATTATTGAAATTTAATATATAAAGAAATGTTGAATTTGAATACATAAAATTTAAAAAAAGAATGATAATTTTCTTTTGAATTCAAAATTTTAATTATAAAAAGAATATAAATTGGGACAAAAAGTTGGTAGAAACGATGAGGCAATACTTCCCCTGATTCCGATTCAAAGTATATTGTCAACCACATTGTTTCACCATTTGAGGTGTTAATTTACCAACTAAAATATCACCCTTCTGTACTATGACCTTCCTAACAACGATTTCTTTATGGGCATTTCATTGTAATGTTATAAACAAGAGTAATTTCAAATTGGTTCATAATCAATCGTTGGCGGAAGACGTATAAGGAATTGCCAAAAAAAATAGCAAAAAGGTATAGTATTATAGGCATTTTCCCTATATGTGCAAATATAAATCGAGCGAATCTTTACTCAAAGTAGAGCACAAACCTAAAAATAATTGAAAAACTCATTAAGGAACAAAGAAAATAACATCGTGATTGAATTTTTATTTTGATCAAAGAGGTTCTCTATCTTGGTAATATGTTCTTTTGTTAGATAATTGTTGAGAGGAATATCTCTGAACATAAGTAAAAAAATTTTTTCTTTTAGTTGTGTTATAGTTACAAAGAATCTCTTGCGAAGTATTTACTTGTAATGTAAATATATGAGTCTTTCTTATATTGTTTCCGGATGTCTCAGTAGCTGAAATTTGAAGAAATTCCCTCTTTCTAACGAATGAACAAAAGGTCTACTTCAAATTAGGAATTCGAAATAAAAGAATTCCGTTCTATCAAAATATTGCATCTTTTGAATTGATTAATAATACATTTTCTTTGACAACATTAGGAATTCATAACAAAGTGAATTCCTAATGTGATAGAAACGACTGTGGTAAATCGGAGAGTTTGCGAAACTGATACGCTTATGCGGGTTTTCACATAGGAATTTAACAAACTACTCCAATTTATGCTATTAATATTGAATTCTTTATTCTTTTCATCCTTAGTTATTCATAATTAATACCAATATAGAAATAAAATATGAGTATTGTCCGATTCATGAGGATAGGAAAAAAATGCTTTTTATGTAACTGGATTGTATGGTCTAAGAATATGGGTATCCGATCCTTATGGACTCACAGGGAAAGTCCAAGCTGTAAATCCCGTGTGGTGTGTGCAAGGGACAAATAAGAATTTATTTATTGTTTCTTGGAATCAAAGAAAACATCGACCGAATGGGTTTCTGGGTTTTGGGGGTGATATAAAAGTCAATTGTAGAAAGAATCATGCAAATCTTTTTTTTAACTAATATTTGGACTCATGTAACAAATGAAGGCTCTGAAAAAATCACTCAGGAAATCCCGCATCTAGAAGGCCATTTACTTCAGAATTTAGAAACAAATGGAGCTGGAAAAATGAAAAATAAATAATAAATAAAAATAAGGTAATGAAACGAAATTTTTGATTAGATTAGGGGCCGCTGGGTTCCACTTCCGTTTTTTTGTTGTTGTTTTTGGTTTCTGTTTTTTTCCTTAAAAAATAAAAACCTGTTTGGTTGAGATTTAAAATATAAAAACTGAAAACAAAAATTTGTTTGGTTGAGATTTCTAATAAAACACTGAAAACAAAAACATGTTTAGTTTTATTAACATGTTTCTATTTTTGTAATTATACTATTATGTGTAATAATTATAATATAATACATTATATTTTTAAATTAATTAATTATCATTATATCTAAAATTAAATATATGCTAATCAAATATTATTAAAAAATTACACATTAATTGTATATAATAAAATTACATAAATTAGAAATTATATTAAGTTGTTCTATATAATTACCAAAAAAAATTGTTCATCATACTATAATTCTTGAAAATATAATAGTATTATCATTTACAAAAAGAAACATAAATCAATTAGAAATAATATAATCACTCCGCATTTGTCTAGCAATTTCATCTCGCTTCTAAGACATACCTCGAAGTTGTGTTGGAGTGATATTATACTCCACTTGAAAACTTGCATCGCCATTTTCATTTCCGCTAATTTGTTCTTCATTTTCAACACAGCTTTCAAATAATTCATCGCTTTGTCCATACATTCTAATATAGTTGTGTATAACACAACAAGCAATAACAATTTATTTTTGTTTTTTCATATCATAACTCGACATGTTTTTACGTATAGGGAATCTTGCTTTTAGAACGCCAAAACATCTTTCAATAACATTTTTAATGAAGAATGCCTATAGTTAAATAATTCCTGTGGACCTTGGGGTCTTCCTCTGCCTCTATAATCTCGCAAATGATATCTTTCACCTCGATATGGTGAAAGAAATCCAGGCGTATTAGTATAACCCGAGTCAACCAAATAGTACTTACCTAACATAGAAAGAACATAATATTAATAAAAAGATATTAAAAATGAATCATAATTACTATGTTTATTTTCAATAATATAATACCTTGTGGAGGAATAGGAAATTGATTCGTTGGATTTGTCACTATTTCCAAAAGAACTCGGGAGTCATTTGCAGTACCTTCCCATCCAGCCATTACATATGTAAAACGCATATCAAATGAGCAACAACACATAATATTTTGGGTTGGATTAATTCTTTTGCCCCTATATGGTATTTGTTCATCGGTTGGAACATGTGCATCAATATGTGTACCATCTATTGCTCCTATACAATCCTAAAAATT
>JAOQMR010000002.1:1269770-1281569 GCA_027563865.1 Erythroxylum pelleterianum | reverse complement strand
TTACTAGAAGGAACAAAGACCCACTTCGAAATTTCGGTACTTTTTCAGTGACGAAGTAAATAAGGACGTTGGTACAGTGAGACGAATAGGAAGAGAAAAACTTTGATGAAGGAATCTAATCAGTCCGAAATAGAGAGTTGCAGGGAAAGAGTTGAGGCGGGAAGGTAAGTCAAAGAAGACAAATCGGCTTGGCTCAAAATAAGCTGAGAATCAGACGTTTTAGTTAAAACGAAAACGTTGACGTTTTAAGTGTGGAACAGAGTAGGAGCAGGATTAGTGGTACAGATGATCTGGTGCCTTACCGAAGCCGCCAAGCCGCCAAGTCTATGAATCTGTCTGGTTTTCCCAGGGGTCGGAGAGTTGTTGGACAATTGTCAGGACGAGAAACTAATAGCAATCAGGCCTGGACAGAGTTTAAAAGGTCCAAAAACACGGAAAGAAATCCCCTATTCTAATTATCCTATTTTAACCTTTCTTTTAATAAACATAAAACTACATCATATTAGGAACAAAAACAATATTAAAGCAGACTAATTGAAACAAGGGATCCAAACCAGCAGATCACTGCTCAAGACCTTGTGGAATACTTTGGGGACAGGATAATTGTCAAGAATTTCACGTCGGATAAGTGCGAGTGCATTCAGTCATTTGTAATAGTGTGCAAACCTTCTTTTTTAAGCTAATTTTTTGGGTGAGTTAAGTCTTTCAACATAGTATTAAAGCCCGTTTGTCTCCATGGTTTGGAGTAGTATCCAATTCTGTCCACTTGTCCAATATATCAAGCAGATGTCTAGCCCTTCTTTAGGCTGAGGGGGGTGTGTCAAAAATCTCAAATCGGACAAGTGTGAATGCATTCAGTCATTTATAATAGTGTACAAAACCTCCCCTCTTAAGCTAGCTTTTGAAGGTGAGTTAGATCTTTCAGCAATAACAGTCACAAGTTAAACTTATATTTTTTTTTTTGGAAAATTTGAACCTATGTTCTTACGTTTGATAATTATTTTTAATCATCTTTGGAATAGCTCTTCTCATGTATACCATGCAGACTGTTCGCCTCCCACGTCGTCTCTGTGACGAATTAGAAAAAATCATGCGCAACTTCTTATGGGGCTCCACACCGGGAGCCCGAAAGGTCCACCTTGTGCAGTGGGACACTGTCTGCATACCCAAAAGTCTCGGTGGGCTGAGCATCCGGAAAATTCGGAAAACTAATGATGCGCACTTAATCAAATTGGGGTGGGCACTGCTCTCGGAACCTGACAAGCTTTGGGCCCGCATTGTGGCAACCAAGTACAAGTTGAATGTTCACAGTCCACCTACCGCTTTGGCGACCATCGGCGGGTCCATGACCTGGCGGAGCATTAAAGCTGTTTGGCCTTATGTCATTCGAGGCATGAAATGGGTGATCTTTGATGGGACAACGACACGTTTTTGACTGGACCCTTAGGTGGAGGATTCGGGACCGTTACTCTCCCACGCCCTAAGGCCTATCTCCCCCTCTGAGATATCTCGCAGTGTGTAGCAATATGTGGACCACATAGTTAATTGGTCATGGCAAGAGTTTCAGGCTATCTTTCCTTACTCTCTTTGTTTGCTTATTGCAGGTATTCCCCCGCCTCAACCGCATTCTAGGACAGACAGACTGACCTGGGGTAGGTCGGACACCGGCAAGTGTTCTACAGCCTTCGCGTACTCGATGCTTATGGATCATGATCCCCACGACACCACCGGATTTTGGCAGCTTATCTGGCGCTAGGTCGGTCCGCAACGTATTCGCTCTTTTCTCTGGCTACTGGCCTACGATAAGCTACTGTCCAATCAACAAGGGCTGCGACGACACCTTCATCCGACGGTTGACTGTCATCATTTTCAGGCTGAGGAGTCTTCTCTCCACGTGATGCGCGACTACCCCAGATTTGTGGATTTGACTGGTCCCTTATTTTTGGGACGACCTGCTAGTTCTTGTGGTCATGACGAAATCGGTCAATTTTTGACCCACAATTCTCCTGGCCTACTTCTCCGGTTCACAGTATTCTCAGCTATGTGCACCAGATCCACACTGCTTTGAGATGGTACGGGCGAGCAGTGCCTGGCCACCACACGTGTCACACACAGCTCATCGGCTGGAGTCCTCCAGGGCCAGGATGGGTGACACTCAACACGGACGGGGCGAGTCGGACTGCCCCTTCCTTGACCTCCGCGGGCGGACTTATCCAGGACAGCACCAGCTCTTGGCTTAGCGGTTTTGTTTAGAACCTAGGTTGGTGCTCCTCTTTCACCGCCAAACTTTGGGGCGTTTTCACCGGCTTGCAGCTGGCCTGGGACCTTGGCTACCGCAGGGTGATCTTGGAATTGGACTCCCAGGTGGCCTTGTAATCCATTTCTGATTCAGACACCCAAATCACATCTACTAATCCCCTCATTTTCGGCATTACGGAACTTCTCAGCCGCAATTGGACGGTTCTCCCTTGTCATACATACCGAGAAGGCAATCGTTGCGTAAACTAGTGAGCCACCTTTGCAGTCAATTTTGATTGGGAGGTTTCCACCCTTGTAAATGCGCCCTCCGAGTGCCTTTCGATCCTCCTCGAAAATATGGCGGGGTCTAGACACCCACGCAGTATTATCTAATAGTGTGTTCTGCTTTCCTTTCAATGCAAAAAAATTAAAAAAACTGCGTTATCAACTCCTTCCTGCTGACTGCTGACAGCATTTGATACCGACATGACTTGTCAGTTTCAATCCTATCTTGTTCATTAAATGACGGGAAAGGGTAATCACCGAGCACCGGTAAGGGACTCCCCCCATATGAATGCGGTAGTATTAAATACCCAGTGATAACATTGAGCTGTTTTTTTAGGTTTCATACAGTACGAACGAGGATTAATCAGACATGCAAACGATTTAAAGATGCATCAAATGTTTGGATTTACTTGGAACACCTCGGTTTTTTTAAAAAAATGACGGGAAAGGGTAGACTTAGAAGTTGACAACATGCATTCTTGCGTTCTATAAAGAAAGCGATACCTTAACTACTCCTTATGGTGCCATTTCATTCATCATCTATTAGCATCTGATATATAGCACGTATTTAAAAAACTTGGTGTAATCAGTGTATAGCATATACAGTACTTTTGGTAAAGCACATATCAGCTGATTTGTCTTTAGACAGATTTCATTATTCTAGAAAATTTCTATATAATGTTTCTTCCAGGCTCAATGGAAAAATACGATGAAGATGAATTAACTGTGACAATGCCTGCCTGAAGAACCAACCAACCATCCCATCTGTTATTTTCCTCCCTCCAACTCCAAGTAAAGGCTACATCTGTTTTACATTGTATTAGCTTATTGCCACTCATGAGAAAAATTGCAGAATGCTCAAATTCTTTTGCATCTTCCAACTCCATCTAATCTTCCAATGGAGATACTAGTGAATTTCCCACTTGTCTGTTCTGGAAACTGGAGATTCTGATAAGTATTTTATGCTGTCTGATCTGAGTTTGTGATGAGAAAATTTAAGCAGAGTGTTGATGTGAGGTTGTTTAATCTAGTTGAAGATTTCTGTACCATAAAAAACCAAGACTATTAGGTGAAACCAATGTTCTACATCATCAAAAAGCTTGAAAAAATGTGAATTTCTTCTGCATTGAATGCGTACAGGAGGTAACAGGTAATCCAATCAAGTGGCTTTTGACAGGCATTTACTTCTAAGTCAGTAGTCACCTACTTACGTTTACTCCTTTTATGGTCTGGCCTAACTTGGGTAGTTATAATTTGATTAAGTCCCCATCATTGCTCCACAATTAGATGAAGCATTTCAGTAACAAATTATGTATAGTGTTTCTGATACAAACATACTGTCCGCAGCAGCTTGAACCTGTCCAGTTCTGACAAAATCATCGGTGAAATCATGTCCAAGGTTATATTTTTGCTCGATCATGCTCTTCTACTGCTCCATTTAAGATCTGCTTGTACTGATATCGTTCAGTTTGTTGAAATATAAGAGTGGGAGTTTGTCCCACATTGAAAAAAGAGAAGAAAGAAGACCAACATATAAGTCTAGTGGACTACTCCACCTATCACCAATTAGTTTTAAGATGGAACTTCACTTAGACTTATACGTGGTCTAACTTTCCTTCTCGTGTGGGCCTGTAGGCCCATTGTAAAATTCTAACACAGTCCTGTTGGGAGATAAATTTGTGAATCACCTGAGCCAGTGGAAAGAAACTACACAGGAGTCTTGACTCTGACTCTGACTTTGTTCTTTTTCTTTTTTTCCTGCAGAAAACCATTGTGTCAGTTGAATTGCTCTGTTCAAAATGCAGGCAGAAGGTAGTGAAGTTAATTGCAGAAGTTGAGTGTATAACTTCCATTGTGCTTGACCCATCAAAGAACACGGTCACTGTCATTGGTGATGCTGATCCAGTGAGGATCATTAACAAGGTGAGGAAATTTAGAAGATCTGCATCAATTGTGAGTATAGGGCCTCCAAAGGAAGAGAAGAAGGACGACCCTCCAAAGAAAGATCCTGATCCTCCACAGACATGTAGAAGATGTGAAGTCTGGTATGTGGTTGGTGATGATTTTTATAGTCACTGCTCCATCTTGTGAACCAGAAGGCGAATCAGTTTCATGATAGTTGAAACCGTGTTATTGTCCTTAAAATTCTCAGTACCATTTTCTAATCCAACCTTTGCCATTCCTATACCTTAATCTGCCATAATCCTACTTGTATAAACAGTTTCTGCAACAATTTGACATCAGACGGATCTTCTTGCCCCTTGTTTACGCATATTTTCAGTTAAGAATGCCTTCTTGCACCATTAAAGGACCGAAGAACTGATGTTAAGTTAGAATTTATTTTCCTTCTTAAGTATTGATTAGATCTCGTAGACTTGATCATGATGTTTCCTGGATAAAGAATATTGGGTTACCCACTCTATTTCACTATTGGTATCTTCAACATCTCAAACACTAAATTGGCTCCATATCGTCTCTTGTGAATATTAATTAATTTCAAATTTCTCCTAGGGTACTAATTTAAGGGTTTGTAAGCACTAATCACAATAAAATTAGTTGTAATTTACTTCAAAATTTTTAAAGAATACAATGGATTTATCATATTCGAACTCAACCTCTGTTTAAAGTTCAATCTAGTTCGCAGCCTGAAGGTCAATTGAGCTCGAATAAAATACAATTAAATATATACTTTTAACTAAAAATTTAAAAATGAATCACTTCTTTAAAATGCTTGAGTTTAAACTCAAATCGGAATCCAAAATTATTTAAAAAAAAATCAAACTCGGTGCAAACCCTAATCAACTCAAGCTTGCCAAACAAACCTTAGTAACCCTAAATTGAGATAACTATTTAAAAGTGAAGATTTATTAAAGTTTATAAATATTACTTAAATTTATATCATAATTTATTTGTAACAGATAAATAATTGTTATTTTTTATAAATTCAAGGCAATTAACATGTCAGAAAAAGATTAAATTATAAAAAATTAAAAACGACCCAAATTACCGGAAAATATGTCTTTATCCTAATAAACAATATCATATAAAAATCACTTTTTGGCTTCATTTCAATCTACCATGTCCAAGTGGGTCAGGAAAAACATGGTTTTCATCAAATTGAAAGTGATTATTGGGTTGAATATTCCGACAATGAGTTGTGTGTTTAGGAGGAAATTGACAAATAATATAAACAAATGAGTAGTCTATTTTTGTTTCATAAGTCAACGTGACAGTAACATGTAAGAAACGGACAAGGAGCTCGTGAGACAAGTTTGATATTTCATAAAAACCTATTTAATGATTATAAAAACAAAGTAAATCCCAATAAATAAAGCTGTTAGGTTCGATTAAAAACATGCTCAAATTTCCTTTTCATTAAACATTAATTTAACCAATTTGTCCAATTTAACTGTAAAAATCTTGAATTGATAAAGTTTTCGATTCTGGTTTTTATTTTTATTTACTTTAATAATCTTTATTATTAACAACTGTTAATTAATTAATCAATTATTTTGTTAATTAATCAATTTTATAAATCAAAATAAACCAATTAGCTTTCATTTAAGAGTCTCTTTTTTAAATTAAAGTTGAAATTCTTTGATAAATGAAATAAGTCTCTTTCAATCATATTTCAAAATTTTTAATTCTACTCAATCTTTTAATCGGTTTTTTAACGGTCTAATACCGGTTGAATATTTTAAACCTTAAACTTCTTGTTTTACCGTTTAACTTCCGGTCTGATTTTTGGAACATTACTATAAATAATAAAATGTGAGACTTTTAAGTTTATTATAGTATCACTCATTTTAAATATTAAAAATTATAATATTAAGAAAAGTTAAATAGAAAAGAGGCACTAATTTAATTTTTTATTTTAATTATCATATCTTAAAAATTATTATTTATCAATCACACTATTTATTTCATATTTCATTAGTTTTAATATCTTTTTAATAGTATATTTTATGAGATATATAGATTAAAAAATAACATAACAATATAAAAAATTGCAAATGGTAATTAAATAATGTAAAAATAATAATAAATTTAAAAATATGAGAGTTTATGCCAACTCAAAAATAAAGAACTGAAGCTAGGAAGAACAGAAGCATCCATGTTATTTGGAAACAAAGAAGTCATGATAAATTATGACAATTCTTTAGTTTAATCAAGAACAACAGTGTAGTAGTAGTAGTGTTAGTCTATGTATGGCTTCTGGTTTCCACACTAAGCAACTCCATGGCCATTGTTAAACATCTGGCTTTCCTTTGGATGTGAAGCTCCACTTCATACTTGTATCCATGTGCTTCATATTCGCTTAGAGTTTGCTCCAAGAAATATAGCCACCCATACCCCCTCGCGTCAATCCCACGAGCCTCCTGTTGATTTCTTATTAACACTCGTTCGAACACAACTAGTACATTCCAAAATTACCCTTACTCGGTTCTCTTTACCCCCGGCCATGAACGTCCTTTGAGCCTATAATATAGTATAGCCCACCCCTTTCCACTCTTCTAATGATAACTCTTCCATCCCTTAGGATTTCTCTGAGTCCATCCTTAGACCTTATCTGAAAGCCCTGTTTATCAAATAAGCTTTCAGAAATTAGGTTTCTTCTTATTCTAAGCACAAATATGACATTTGTGAGGTTCCTTCTCTTTCCATCAAATATGTTGATGGGGACACTTCCAATGCCCTCTATCCTTTGCTGCTCAGAATCTGCCATTTTAATCTTAGCAGTGACTGGTTCAAATGTGGTGAACCAATCCCTATGAGAAGTGACTTGCATAATGCACCCTGAATCAGAAATTCACTCTCTACTAAGGTCTTCACTATCCTTAGTGACAACCATAATTTCATCTCCACTTAAATCTTCTGATCTTTCAACATTCTCTGAAACTCCATTTTCTGTAGCCTTATCCCGCTTCTTCTTTCTACAATCCCTTACAAAGTGTCTCTCCTTGTCACAGTAAAATCATGTTTTCACTGTTCTCTTTTTCTTTTTTTTCATCACCTTCCTTAGAGTGTTTTTGTTTCTCACTTCCCTTTTGCCACTTTCCTTTTTTGTTGTTTTTCTTATGGGATTTCTTCTCATGATTATTCTCTACAAACATCACTTCAGCCTCTTTCTTAAAAGGATTAACTTCTACTATTTCTTCCATTGGAGAGTCTAACACCCTCTTTACAGTAAGAGATTCTCCACTAGCATGCTTAATTACTTTCTTGAATGCATTAAATTCAGAACGTAATGACTTTAGGATTACTACAGCTTGATGTTCCTCAGAAATTTTCTCATCTGTAGCTTCTAAATCCTAAACTAGCTTAAAGAAATAGTATAGGTTTTCATCTAAGGAGACTGAAGTGTTCATCTTGTAGTTTGCAAGATTGTAAAGAAGTGTCATCTTGTTAGGAAGACACTTCTTAGCGTACAATTCATCTAGCTTAATCCAAAGCTTTTGTGTAGTGTTACAATTCTGCACTTTTCTTATCATTGTTGGTGATAAGTAAAGCATTAACTTGTAATGTGCAAGTCTTTGCATCTTTAACTTCTTTATTGGATCAGTCTCTAGGTCATACTGATCATCTTTAGCACCATAACAGTCATATGTTTCAAGAAGAGCTTGCATCTGGAGTTTCCATATGGTAAAGCCTTCTTTACCAAAAAAAACATCCATTTCTTTTCCGACCATGGTTACTGTAGTGTAAAGAACTTAAAGATTTTTACTTAGTGACTGTTCTTGATGATTCTTTGATGCTTGAAGTGTCCAAGAAATGCCCCAGGAAGTTTTTGATGCTCTGATAACACGTTCTGTTGGGATTTTATTCTGTTTTGTTATCTTTTCATACAAAAAACTGATAAAGATTGTAAACTTTGCAGGTAAGTAAATGCAGTAAAGTAAAGAACTCAAAATTTTTTACTTGGTTCGATAGTTTATTACTATTTACATCCAAGGTTCCGACTTCAGTGATGATTTTTCACTATATGAAGAAGAACAACAACAACACCGATACAAAGATTGTGTGTTTCTCAACACATGCAAAAGCCTCCAAAGCTCTCCTAGTACCCACAAGTTAGTACCCTAGCACTCTCTGATATTTTTCTTCTCTCTATTCTTGCACTCTCAAAGACTGAATACAATATAAATTGAAAATGAAGTTTTTATGTTGTGAGTTCTCTGTCTGATGCTTGAATTCTCTCCTTTTATAATTGTTTCATGCATGTAGAGGCTTTCGATGAAGACTTGAATGAAACAGACAAGTGGCATGTGCCTCCCACGTGAGTCACTTATTCCCCTATGATATGTCTGCATTTTATAGGTTTCTCAGCTGCGTTTTGTATCTGCTTCAGTTGTAATTAACATAACAGTGTATTAATTCTTCTACTGTAAATGACTATGCTTTGAGTTATGCTTCAGACATGTATAATACGATGTTGCTTTGATCAATTAACTTCTGACTTGAATGTATCACGTGGGTGTGTCTGAAGTAAGTCAATTTTGTTTCTGACATGTTGAGAAGCTTCTAAGAGCACATCTCTCTTCCCTCTTCAGACACTCTTCTTCGATTCTTCAATTTTCTTTTGCTTTTGTTGGTTCTATGTATAGATTAATGGAGAATAACGTGATTGTCATCACATTTTTCCCTCCTTCTTTGTTTATCTGTACTCAGAACACAGATCTGTGAGTGATTTGAAAAACTCAAAACCCTAATTTTTGCCACTTCAGTGAGATCGGACAGATCTGCCTTCGGAATCAAGGAGCTTCCACGATTATTAAGTAGCCCTTGCAAAAATTAAACTTCTTTTGTGTTAGTATTTTAGTTCCAAAATCAGAAGGATTTTTCTCACCTTTTATTTTCTCTAGATTGAAGGTTTCCTTGACGATTTGGTCTCTGACGAAATGCAATCGCACATCTATGTGCTATGATCATTCGTGGAGGACAGGATCTCGACTCAGGTACCATGCATTTTGACTGTCCATATATAGTACTGGTGTTATGCTTTCTGTGTTGATTTCCTTTAAAATTCCTGATAGTCATGCTAATTCTTTTACCCCCTTTTGTGATTACATAATACTCTGTCTTTGTAGTCGATAAACTTACCATTGATTGTTGTTGTGATTTCCAACTTATTGTGCTTGCTGATAGTGTAAAAATATATGCTAAAATTAACTTCCTTGAGTCCTTATCTGTTGCATAATCAGCATCCACATAACCATATAGAGATAGGTAATTGCATTTGATTAGCTTTGTTTTAAAGAAGCATAATCCATAGTTCATTGTTCCAGATATGTATCTGAGAACATTCTTGAGCCCTTGCCAGTGTTCTAAACCTGGATTGGCCATGAACTTACTTAGGATACTAATAGCATAGGCTAAATCAAGCCTTGTGCATAGCATAAGGTACATTAGAAATCCAACACCTATATCATAGGGATAGTGAACCATAGCCTTCTGTTGTTCTTCAGTCTTAAGAAACTTGTCAGAAACCATCTGTAAGTGTGATCCTAAGGGTACTGAAGTAGGTTTGGCTTGTTCCATATTGAATTGAGCTAGGATCTTTCGGATATAGTTCATTTAAACAAGCCATAGTTTTCCTTCCCTCCTCTTTCTGATTATTTGCATTCCTAGAAGCTTCTGAGCTTCTGCTAGGTCTTTCATTTCAAAATGAGTACACAATTCAGTCTTAACTTCTTGAATTTTATTCAAGTCCTTCCCTATAATGATGAGATCATTTACATAGACTAACATAAACACTGCTTTAATCATTCCTAGATCTTTATAGTATAGGCAGTAATCATATGAACTTCTGGTGAAGTTCATACTAGCAGCAACTTCATGGAACTTCTTGTTCCATTGTCTAGGAGCTTGTTTGAGCCCATATAGGGATTTTTGTAATAGGCAAACATGGTCTGGCTTATTTTTGTCCTCAAATATGATTAGTTGCTTCATATAAATTGCCTCCTCTAGCTTTCCATATAGGAAAGCTGTCTTGACATCTATTTGATGGATTTCCCAATCATAAAGTGTTGTTAGGACTAGTATAAGCCTAATTGTCTTGAATTTCTACTGGAGAGAATATCTCCTTGCAATATATTCCTTCCTTTTGCCAAAATCCCTTAGCTCAAGCCTACCCTTGTAAATTCTAGGTTCTGCATCTGTTACTTCTTCTTTTAATGTCGGACCCCGCTCCCGGAGCCCGACTGTCCCGAGTGGTGGACCCTGACTGAGGCCCATTCCCAAGACCTGAGAAACTGGCTGGCATACTGAAAGAAAGACTGGCTACTGAAATACACTGGTGGTGGCTGCATACTGGAGCCCAGTGTCTTGAAACATAAGCCTTTAAACTCCCCATATAAAATGTACCTTTTAGATTCTAGATTGCTTTTGGCTTAAGAAACACTTCAATTGAAGTTCTACAACTCAAGATATATGTCCTAGGAAACTATTGGTCCAAAATCACCTGAATTGGAGGTCGGATGAGAGTGTTATGCCCTAAACAAAGAACTATATTCATAACCAAACTCCATCTTGACCTCTCTTGGCGCGATTGCCATAACTTTTAACCTCGATGTCGGATTGGATTCGTTTTTATACCATTGGAAAGAAAACTTCGAGATCTACAACTTTCATGAAGTTCTCAAAGGCTGATTCTATCATCTACATTCTGTAGCATCTACTTTTCTATCATCTGTTTTTGTGTTACTATGCGTTACTATGTTATCGTCTAGTTTTTGCATTACTATGCGTTACTATGCTATCGTCTGATTTTTGAGTTACTATGCTATCGTCTGGTTTTTGAGTTATGCATTACTATGCTATCGTCTGCTTTTTAAGTTACTATACGTTACTATGCTATCGTCTGGTTTTTGAGTTATTATGAGTTACTATGCTATCGTCTGGTTTTTGCGTTACTATGCTATCGTCTGATTTCTGGATTACTATACTATCGTCTGGTTTTTTAGTTACTATGCTATCGTCTAGTTTTTGAGTTACTATGCATTACTATGCTATCGTCTGCTTTTTAAGTTACTATGCTATCGTCTGATTTCTGAGTTACTATACGTTACTATGCTATCGTCTGGTTTTTTGAGTTACTATGCTATCGTCCGGTTTTTGCGTTACTATGCTATCTTCTGATTTCTGGGTTACTATACTATCGTCTGGTTTTTGAGTTACTATGCTATCGTCTGGTTTTTGCGTTACTATGCTATCGTCTGATTTCTGGGTTACTATGCTATCGTCTAGTTTTTGAGTTACTATGCTATCGTCTGGTTT
>JAOQMR010000002.1:1244362-1269670 GCA_027563865.1 Erythroxylum pelleterianum | reverse complement strand
TGAGTAATTTTTCATCGTTTAATTTAATTGTCTTGCGTTTTAGAAATATTTTTCCCTTGGGTACGATATCCGGTTCTTACCGATTTTTATTACTTTTCGACGGGGTGCACTTGCCTCTAATTAGTCTAGATAGAATTTAATTTATATTATTCTATTTAGACCGCAACACTAGCTCTTGATTCATTATATGACTAACAACCCTAAACAAGCTAATTACGATGGATAGACTTCCTTTCCAAAATCCAAATGAGGAATGTGTTCTATATAACTCAGGAAGAGAAAACAAAGACCATTTATTTTTTGGGTGTCTTTTCTCTTGGAATATTTAGAATTGGATCAGACACAAATGCCTCTGGGATTTAAGCACTCGTCAATTTACAGGTATTATGCAATGGTTCATCATATTGAAGTCAATTTTAGAGCCTAATACAATTATCTATCTTATTTCCTTCACGAGTTGCATAAAGAAAATATAGATTGAAAGGAACCTCAGAACTTTCCAAGACACAAACAGAGCAAACTATCTCCTCAAACTCCATCAAGGAATGCTCACCTCACTTAGCCAAATTATGGAGAATATAACTAATGTATGCTAATAGTGTGCAATATCCCTATTCTTATGCAAAAAGGAGAATTTCACTTTATACAACATACAAAGAAATGGAAAGCAAAAACTAGAGGGCATATCTCTAAGAGACTGACGGAGAGGTGGACACATTAGGGTTGCAAGTGAACCCACTTGGTAACTGGTGAGAAATGTGATCAATGGCCTGGCGAGGGAGAGTCTCAATCCTACAAAATGATTGCTTCCAAGGATTGGTGCAAATTTAGAGCCAGAATAATAATCTCTCATCTGGAGATTGAGAGAAGATGGAGCCAAAATGAGACTTTGAGTAGCTTCCTTGGATAACTGTGTATTTTTCCCCTTAGGACATGTTGATGGCAAGTGGGTGAGTATGTGTTATTGTCTTATTTGTTTTAATTTATATAAGGGCATTATAATGATGGGCTATTTGTAATTCTAGACTCCTATTATTAATTAAATCCTTTTTTAATTTCTCAAAAAAAAACTATGTTGGAATCATATATGAACAAATCAAAACGTGTTCATAGTGTTTCCTGAATCTTAACTTTGACAACAAAAACCAAAATCAATTTAAAACATTAACTAACACATGCTTAGACTTGAACAGACACAGCGAAGAAAAAGCAAAAAGACTGCTAAAACAGATGAAGTGAAGAGAGGATGAAACGTGCTAAAATGAACGTCAAACTAAAAAGAAGACTCATAAATAAATATTAAAAAATCAAAATATTTTTAATAAATTAAGGTTTAAATTAAATGCTTTCAAAATAGTCTTGTTCATTCAAGCAAAGATCACACATTTTAAGTTGTCGAATTCTTCTCATGAAACTGGCAAATGTCTCTGTTTAGGCCAATTACAACTATGGCCTACTCCAATCACAAATAAAACAATCAAATAAATCAATGCCAACGTAGAAATCCTCCCATCTTTCTGCGTCACGGAGAAGTGACTTGGCTTCTGATTCTGCTGGAGCGCCTAACTGGGGTGAATTCTTCTTCTTCTTTGTTTCCCTTCAGAAGCAGGACAAGAATCGAACGTAAGAAACACAAATTCTAGCCAATGATGAAATGCACTAACAACCATAATTGTTATGCTTACATTTTTTAACGGGATTTTCTCGTATGTGGTGAAACTGCCGTAAGATGATCCCATGGAGTAATCCATTGAAGCTAACGATTCTCTGCTGCTAGTAGTCCTAGGCCTCCTTTCGTAGCTCTGAGTTTCACTTGTTCCAGCCGAACTGCTCATTTTGGAAGGGCTTGATTCTCCGAAAATATCGAATTCTGAACCTGACATGATACAATGGTTCAGCTTCTTACTAAGGGGCGGCAATAGAGGTGCAGAAGCTGCTGTTGTTACAGATATTCGATTCTTCATAAAAATGAAAGCTATGAGGCTCAAAGCAAGCAAGGAAACCCCTGCCACGATGTGTGCCCAAGAAATGTCTCGGTTCGGTACCAAGTTCACTGGTTCCGAACCTATTTGATTCTCATGCGTAGTGCTGGAGTGCGAGATTTCAAGACTTTGTTCTGCCAAAATGGTTTCAGCTTCAGCAGAATTGACGGCTTTTTCAAGCATTTCAAATTGGCTTTGAGGAATTATATCATCTATGAGAACATGACTAACATCAACCCTGTAAGCAGCTTCAGTTGTGTCCTCAATAACGTCTGGTGCTGAATTGATGTCCCCAAGAACTGCACTGCTGAGATCAACATCGTACATATATCCGCTTCTGCCTTCTGTCAGGTCAACTTTCGCTATATTATCCACTTCTTGTTCTTCAAAGCCTGCAAAGTTTTCTTGTTCTTCAAATTCATGGAGATCATCTCCTGAAACTTCAATGTCATTACCCGCTTCTTCTGATTCACTACCTTCTTGTTCTTCAGATCCCTGGTGGTCATCTCCTACAATCTTTTCTATGTCCTCCAATGATTTAATATCACTATCTTCCTCATTTTTTGTCTGCGCTCCTAAAGAACCATGATCAAAGATCAGGTAACCATCACTTGAGCCATCCTTCAGCAAAGACGTCAAGTTAGCATACTGCAAGGATCCCATTTTGTGACGTTCTCTGAAGCTAGCAATCATCTTGAGGCCATAAGAAAGCAAATTGGATAACTGTAGCGGGAACTGCTGAACTATATCCTCTAGACTTTTTCTAGTGAACTCTGAGATTTCATTTGGAACGTAATAGAGCTCAGAGCAGTCTAAATTATTAAGCAAATAAGAATCTATGAACTGTGAATTCATCGTCAGTGACAGCATAATGCAAGCAATGGTCAGGAATAGTAAAGCAAAGAACTTTCTTGTTTTAAAGAATCGTGGCTTTGGCGGCCTCTTTGCTACAGAAGCACTAACGGAGCTGATTTCAGACACGGCTGACTCTTTCTCCTTTTCTTCTTTCAACGTTTCACCTGAACATGAATCTTCAGATTCTTTATTTGAAACATCAGAATGAGTTTCATCTTCAGTTGTTCCAGTATCTGACAAACTGACAAAACGAAAATTCTGGTCAAGTCGCTTGCCATCTATTTGCTTGTTAAGGTACAGCTCGATTCGAGGGTATGGCTTATAATGAAGAAACTGAGGGCTGGGCGAGGGGTAATTAGTCTTGGGATCATAAAGAGGCACTGATGGATCAGCATCAAGAGGTGGCAAAGCAGGACTTGGCAAAGAACATGAAGCTCTGGGACCAATCTCAAAACTTGGATCAAGATTAACACAATCATTTTCCAGTGGTACATCCTCCGAAGTCAAGTTGAAATCATCAGTAGTAATTGTATGCAACTTGGAACCAATTTCTTCACTTTTTTGAGCCTGCGTGTCATCATTACTTGCCTCGTCTCCCCCAAAGTAAGTGACTGTTGAATCAAATGACACCTCTTTCTTCTGATTAGTAACTTTTTCAGGCTTTGAATCCAATTCTTCTGTTGAAGGAACTTGTCTATCTACGGATGGCATAGAGCTGCGAATAAGCTCATTTCTGTCAGTCAATACTTTCTTTCTTGGGGATGGACTGATTTTTGACGCTGCAGAGATTGTTGGAGACATGAAGTTCTTGGAACACTTCACAGAAGCTGGTGAGCGACCTCTAGCCGATTTCCAACTATGGTCTTTACCATTTTCTTTGTCCTCGTGGTCTCGCAAAGAAACAATTATATTCTCTCTGCCAATGAAGTTCCTCCGTGGACAATCTGATATTCACAATGCCAGTCAAAAGACAGAAATTCATGCATAAAATAAAGTCTAAACTTTGCAGTTGCTAATAATGTCAGTAAACACTTCATTTGAAAAGTTTATCCACAGGAAAGGACATAGCATTTCTTGTTTACCTAGAAAATATAAACCATATTTCAGCAGAAAAGGAGGTTACTAGTTGACTTAATGCATACTAAGACGAGACAAAATGTACCATCGTTTATTTAGGAAAAGCCATTTTCACGAGACTTTTCCTGGGGAAACTTATTTTACTAACTAGTTTGCAGCGAAACGAATCGGTTAAAGCAGTCATTTTTTCGCTTCCTTCCGTTAACTTCCTCTCCTTTCTCAGCAACCTAAGCAACAGGACCCAATCCTAAAACTGATGCATATCTGAAAATTTCCCCCCTGAGTGTATTTTACATCTACTGAATCAAACATTTAAAACACCTCAAGTTCAAGCCAAGTAATAATAGGAGAAATTGACACGAAGTTAGCATGGCAAAGTAATCACTTGACTTGACTCAAAAGTTTCAGAGAATCCCAGAACAAATTCTATGAATAGAAAACTCGAAGTTAAAGAAGAAGAAAAGAATCAGGAATTAAAAGGTCTCAAACCTGAAGGGCTATTAGCAGGAGTGTTGGGGTTAAAGCCGCCACCTTTTTGACAGACAATAGCGGATGGTTTAGGAAATGGGGTCCCAGTAAAACTCCTTCTCATGGGGTTACTAGCCTCGGAATTTCTTGCATTGGGGTTCGTCGGCCTGCCTAAAAGTGAAGAGCAACAAGAAGAAGAAGAAAGGTTCTTGCTTGAAGGTGAAGCAGCAGCCATTGAATGCTTCTGCTAGAGAAACTGCTTGGTCGGTTAGTTCCTGTGAACGAATTTCTTCGGAATTTTCTAAACAGGGCTTGCTTGCGATCTTTGCTGATATGCTGAGAGAGAGAGAGGAAGGGAGGGAGGGTTTGTAATTGTAACGTCTTGTTTATTGCAATGACTTTCTTTTGAGTTTTGACCGTTGGGGAATGGGAATTTGAATTGAATTAGTGAAAAAAGGAGGGCTCTTGATTTGGAGGGTTGGGATTTAGCTTGTCATAAAAGGCCTTAAGAATGTCGAATTGAAGTTCAAAAGGTTTCTACTTTTCTAAATTTAAACAAAATGAAAGAATCGTGTGATTTAAATGAAATGCGGTTCTTTAGTACTTTAAACTTCTTTACATTAATTGAATGTTGCGCTTGATAAGGACAAGAAGGACATTTGCTCAAGGTCTAGAGTTATAAGGGGCTCACTTATTATAAAAAGTTAAAAAGTTAAAAAATTAATTTATTAAAAGAGTTAAAATTTGAAAGTTAATAAATTTATTCATTAAAAAGAGCATAAACTAAAATGTCAATAAATATGCTCCAAAATGTTTATATATACTAATAGATTTTTTTGGTTGAAAAGAAGAAATTTGTTGTTAAATTTCTCATCCTGAATTTAAAGATTTATTAAATAGAGCTAAATAGGAGTTTGGTTCTAACTATTAATTAGGAAATTTAACGAAACATAACCTTGTTAAGGAGAAGAAAAGAACATGATACTTTTATATTTCTCTTTTGTATTTTTTGTTTGCATTTGTTTTGGATGTCTAAGGTCGATGATTTTTAGATAGTAGAATTTTAATTTTTTTATAACTTTTAATAGATTAGAATAGATGGACATTTATCTGAAAGTATACACTAAAATTTTGAAAAAGAAAATTATTGTGTCATTTTCATAATAAAAATTGAAAAAGGTAATTATTGAGTCATTTTCGTAATATTTGATATTTCCTTTAAAGAAATATATTCATTGGCATATCATATCTTTGTCGACTCTCTTTTAGCGACTTAATTGTGTAATAACTAATAATTTATATATTATGTACAAAATTTTTATTAAAATAATTTGACAAATATTGGTTATAGAAAATAATAAACATTTTGTATAAGATAAATGAAGTTTATAATTTAGAATTGAATATTAATTATATAACATGTAGTTACTTTAATGACACATGCGTATAAGCCTAAGCCTGGTACGTATTAAAAGAGAAGAAGATCCTAACAATTATAATTTAAAAATTGATAAACTCTATAAAATTTATTTATTTCAATTAAATCTTATCAAAATTATGTAAAAATTTACTTTCGCATAATATGACTTCTTAACCTAATATTACAACAAAATAAGTGAAAAATTCATTTTAAACATCAAATTTTAAATTATCATTGCATTGTTGTTTCTGCTTCAACTTTAAAAATAAAAATTAAAAATCCCCCTTTTGAAGTTTTTGTTTAACTGCTTTTCTTGTTTTCCTGTTAGCTTTCACCCATATTATTTTCTTTTTTGCACCCATCTATGTTACATGTCCATCCTTTTATTTCGGTTAAGACAATAATACTACCATCTTCTTAATAGGTTTTACTTACTAGGTTTGCTGTTGTTTTGATGATTGCATTAAACAAATTTGGAAGCCTGTGGTATGATCATATCTTTACCATGTTCCTTGGATTTTGCGTTTTTAAATCTGTATGTAGATCGATCAAAACTACACCGCTTTACTCCTTTACGGCCTATACTAGAGGTTAGTTTTTCACAACGAGCGTTGGAAGGACTTCGGTGCTTAGATTGTTGTTTGGGGTGATCCTTTTGTCGACGGATGCTCCTATTACACTCGTAGTCTCTGAAGGATGAGAACCAACTATGTAGCATTTACATCGAGAATTTAAGTATTGTATACGTCATTAGCCCGATCTTTTGTAGTACCTTTTCAATATCTACTTCAATATCAACAACAAATAGGTTAGTTTTTCTTTTCATCTTTTGGTGACAAAAAATGGAAACTTTCTTTGTTGTCGTTGATTATAAAATGTTAGATCGTAAAGCAACGGCTGGTTGCATTTTTTATTGTTTTGATATTAATATTAGTATTCAACACATAAGTTTTTCTGTGTTACTCTCCCTCTTTCTTGGCGCTCTCACCTCCTCATTTTTAGTATGGTTTTTGATTAATCAGCATCTTCTGCTTTGGTGTTTTCTGGGTTATGTTAGGTTTTTTGAAATTTCTGTTCTTTATGATTTTTTGCTTTTAATATTAGCTTCTTTATTTGATTTAGTGTTTAATGCTTTCTGGGTTTTAGTATGTTGATCTCTTTGCATATGATATTGTTAGGTTTATGTCAAGATTGAATTTTTATGCTTAATGATCTTATGGTTTCAGACATTTTGTATTTCTACATGTTCTTTTTTTCTAGGTTTTCGTGTTTTGTATGATTCAAAGTCGAGTTTTTTGATGCTTTATTACTCTCTTATCACCTGGGTATTGATGCTTTTCTAAAGATAAAAAGATGTTATATTTCGTTATATTTTAGTTTTAATTTTTTTAAAAAAGTTGAGTTATATTTTATTTTTATTTATTTATGTATTTATTGTAATTTTATTTACATAATGATTTAGCGTGCTAGTTTTACTTATTTACTCTTTTAACCTACATCATTCCTTTATTGTCACATCTGCATGTGGGTCTACTGGAAACAGCCTCTCTACTATGTAGGGGTAAGGCTGCGTACTATCAGGTTTTCCCAAACTCCGCTTTATTACTGGACTTCGGACTGAGTGTGATGATGATGATGATTATGACAACTTAATTATATTGATTAAGGCTATTACATGGATGTTATAAGACATGTTATACTAATGCAATCCAATGTATACAAGGTTAATCATCTCATTATTACCCAATTTGAATCTTCATGTTTTATTCTTCAAATATCATTTTTTATATTTGTAATAAGTTTCCTAATTTTAAAAATTTTCAACTAAATTTTGTTGGCATCTTTTTAACATAAATCACAAGACCTCATAATTTATCTTTCACACGACCTGATAATTTATCTTTCTTTTATTTCATAGATATAGTAATAAATTACTTTTTTTCATTTTAATATAGGATATATCGAAGTTTTCTCTTTATATAGGATATTATTTTTTACTCTTTGTTTTCATCTAGAACTTGTGAGGATGCCAAGTCAAAGAGTAAAGCGAAAAGTTTGATAAAGCTGCAGATCGTTATCCAAATGTTTCAATTGCTCATCGAGTTATATTAACTGTACATGTGACTGTAGCATCAATTGAGGGAAGTTTTTCAAAGTTAAAATTATTGAAAACCCATTTGAAGTCATCAATGTTACAAAAAAAGGTTGAATGTTTAGCTATTTTATGTATCGAGAATGATATATTTGACAATATTGATCTTGATACTATTATTAATGATTTTGTAACTACAAATGCGTAAAGAAGTTGTTTTTTCATAATCATCTATGTACTTATTAGTGCAATTCTCTTGGTGTTTTGAAATATGATATTGTTGTTTAGTTGTTGGTACTGCTACTATTTTTAGTGATTTTATTATTGCTGACATTTCCAAGATAGTGTTGCTGACATGAGTATTTTGTTGAGTACGTCGACTTATGAATTGAGTCACTGATGTATGGATATTAAATTTTAGTAATAGAAATATGTTTTTAAAGTTTATATATTGGTATATTATTGATTTATTGAGGCCTTTTTTTAAAACTTTATCTTGGGCCTATAAACTGTAAGAAACACCCTAGTTTTGATTTATATGATATGTTTTATTTATGAAATAAAATTTATATTAGTAATCATCATTTTAGCATGTTTTATCATGGTTTTCTCCTAGCTTAAAAACATAACTAACTAATTTTAATTTAAAAATAAAATTTAATATTAACATATACTCACTCCGATTCATAATAAGTGTCGTTTTAAAAAAATACACACTTATTAAGAAAGCTAATAAAATTATAAATATACCCTTATTAATACTCCCATGAAGTTACCTCGTGAAGAGAGAAATTATTTTATCACTTGAATTTTGCATGTTAAATTGCCTTGAAATTGTGATCTGTGTAATTAAGATGAGAGAGAAATTAAAGGTTAATTTTGGAAGTAAAATTACAAACATGCATACAAAGTCAAGAATGACACTTATTTTGAATAATTAAAATGTATCTAAAACGACACTTATTATAAATCAAAGGGAGTACTTTAATTGATTTGCTCAGCTTAATCGTAAAAATTTTGAATGGATAAAGTCTTCAGTTCAGGTTTTTATAATTTAGTTATTTTAATAATCTTTATTATTAAAAATTGTTAATTAATTAATCATTCATTTTGTTAATTAATCAATTTTATAAATAAAAATTAATTAATTAATTTTTATTTAAGAGCCTCTTTTTTCAATTAAATTGAAATTCTTTAATAAATAAGGACAGTCTTCTTCAATCATATTTCAATTTTTTTAATTCTATTCAATCTTTAACCGGTTTTATAACGATCTAATACCAGTTGAATATTTTAAACCTCGAACTCCTTATTTTACCGGTTTAACTTCCGGTCTGATTTTTGAAACATTACCATAAATAATAAAATGTGGGACTTTAAAGTTTATTATAGTATCTTTTAAAAAAAAGTTTATTATAGTATCACTCATTTTAAATATTAAAAATTAAAATATTAAGAAAAGTTTAATAGAAAAGAGACACTAATTTAATTTTTTATTTTAATTATCATATCTTAAAAATTATTATTTATCAATCACACTATTAATTTCATATTTCATTAGTTTAATCTTTTTTTAATATTATATTGTATGAGATATATATAAAAAAAATTGCATATGGTAATTAAATAATATAAAAATAATAATAAATTTTAAAATATGAGAGTTTCTGCCAACTCAAAAATAAAGAACTGGAGCTATGAACAACAGAAGCTCCTCGTTATTTTGAAACAAAGAAGTCATGATACATCATGGCAATTCTTTAGTTTAATCAAGAACAACAGTGTAGTAGTGTTCGTTTATGTATGGCTTCTGGTTTCCAGACTAAGCAACTCCATGGCCATGTTAAACATCTGGCTTTCCTCTGGATGCGAAGCTCCACTCATCTCAAGATTGCTGGCGATGTAAAGCAATTCCTGAGTTTTCATTACAAACAGAAATCTTGTTGTTCTATACATGTATGAACGTGGAAAACCAATAAGATCCCTCCTGCACAGATATACCCTCTTCACCTACAGCACTTCTTTTTCTGCATCAGTCAAAATTTACCTGGTTCAGTGATTAATCATTACAGGGAAAGTTCAAAAGAGTAAATTTTTAAACTTTACCTGTAACCTGGCCTCTTCTTGTCTGTCTATATAAGCAAGTAGTTCTTCTTGCTTGATTAAAGCATCATGCAGAGCCTGTCAAAGAGGAGGAGTGAGTCACAGATACACATACTATTCAGAGCTCCAAGTAAAATTGAGTCATAGAAGACCAGGTATAATAGTTTTAGAACATAAAGGCAACAATAGCTTGCCTACTGAAGATGCAAGCTGTTGTTGATCCACTTGAAAGAACATAACCAGATCCGAAAGTAAATGAAAGGCATGTATGTTTACAATTACTCTGTTGCTCAAATCAAGATATTATAAGAATATATGTAGTGTTTACCTTTTTGGTAGCAATTAACTCTGCTTCTAATCCATCCACGCGACAAACTGCAGCATTCAGCAGCTCCTCCTTCTCACAGGGCATCTTGAAAGGCCTTGTCTGTAGCATATCAACCTTCTCTTCAAGTTCACCCAACCTTTTCAAGACAGATGGGAGGAAATCCACCTCTGTCAAGCTGGGACTAGGAGATGGGTAGTCTAACTCTTTCGAATTGGAGAGAGAGATCTTCTTGGGCACCCAAAATGCGAATGAGTAGATGAAAGTAAGGAGGGTTACAAAGAAGTCCCTGAGAATGGACCAAATGTGGGTGCGGATCCTGTCTGGTGTTTTTTCTACCCTTGGCAGTGATGGTGTCCCTGCAATAGTTCGATGAGTATCCAGTTCATTGATATAAAATAGCGTTAGCAACTCGATGATCATTAATAAGTACATATCTCCAACCTGCAGAAGTATCTAGGTCGCTAGAAAGAGCATATTTCTTCCATCCTTCATCCACGGTCTTGTCAATCATAGGTATACATTCTTCATATTCAGAGACTTCGCTACTAGGAGTTGCTTTTCCAAGTCCTCTTGCCTGTCAATTTATCTAAAGGTGTAAGTATCGGCTATGAGAGCTTGCCAGCACGCAATCACTGCTCTTCTAAGATAATAATGCAACTTATTAACTCATGGATGCAGAAGAAGTTCAACAGCAGAAATGCAATTGCGAATTCATAAAAATCATCAAGGTAAACAGTAAAAAGCACTTGTCATGAAACTCATCAATGTTAACAATAAAACAAACTTACTTCTTCAGAGACAGGAGCCAATCTGGGAAGCAAATAGCTTGTAGTTGGGTTAGGAGAACCACCATCTTCCACTTCTGATCCTGATTCTGCAGCAGACACATCACTGGTTTTCATCTGACATAAAAGAAAATATGAACCCAGCATTAGAGGATATATGATGTAATCATTATTTTAAAAGAGTAATCACACTTCTAAAGAGAAACAGTGTTCTGGAATGTACCACTGCGTTGCGTGGCTTATGACAAGATATTATCTTGCCATCAGAATGTGAAACTGTGACTATTTTTCTGAAGGACAAAGCTTCGCCACTAAGAACCATCTGCATTGCAGTTATATCCCTTGAGAAATGTACATGCTTATTAAAGAGATACTTAAGAATCTTGGAACGACAGATATACATTAAAATTAACAAAAAAGTCAAACCTTTAAGATGTTTGGATCATTCCATGGCCCCTTATCAGATCTCATGCAACCTCCTTGATCAGCACACGTGCAGCTACCACCGAGAAACTCAGGCAATTCACTGAGATCATTGCCGAACTTGTCTGTTAGTAAACAAAAGTGCAATTGGAAGAACAACAAGCAAATGTATATTCATAAGCTTTTGCAGTACCTGGCATCAATTATTTCCAGCAATTTATTCTGACACTTATTGCCAAGGACCTGAAGCAAGACTCAAACTCTGTCAAACCTTGTCCAGACTATATAAACAAAAACATTAAATAGAACAAAACAAGAGGTTAAAGAATTAATACTAACGTGAATTTTTGATGCTGTTTGGGCATCAAGAAATGACTTCACTGTGTTCCAAAGCAGTTTAAAACCAGGAGCAGCATTTACAATGAACATACGACCAAGTGTCTGCAAAATTAATCGTTTAGATATTCTGATAGAAGACACTCTTAACTAAATTTTAAGACTTACTAAGCTACAAATATCTGAAGAAACTAAACTACACCTCAGGATAGTTATCACCATCAATTTTCTGCAGCCTCATAACAAGTTCTCGTGCAGACTTTGTGAAGTTTTTTAAACCCTATAAAAAAGAGTCAAACAAGCAACAAACATATATAAGTACTCTTACTGGTCTAAAGACAAAGTGACGCTTAAGTTTAAGATCAATCGTAAAGATAGTAGCAACAAGAGGCATACCACGCCTTGGACATCCAAAATAGTAGTGCTTGAATCTACATGTCTCTTTGCAGCAATAGAGCAAGCTGGAAACTTGATTGCAAAACACTTTTCGAACTCCTGCACATGAAATCTAACGTATCGTTCCATTGTTGTAACTTGCAAGAGTTTGCTGGGATCGATTTTTCCCAATCTTTCAATGTAGATGGGCCTTCCATCCTTGTCTACTCCATGATAAGCCTGAGCATAGTACTTTCTAACTTCATCCAATTCAATGAACTCGAAATCCTGAAAACAAAAGTCAATATCACCTTACAAAAGTTGAAAGATTTGCCCCCAGAGCAGAAATAATTAGAAAATGAAGGGCAGGGCAGCAGAATCATGGATCGATAGATAATAAATACAAGTTTAAAGGAGAAAGTATTGAATTAGTGCTAAAACAAGTCTTAAAATGTTTTTACCTCCATAATTGTGTCCGTACCATAGTCGTTCCTCCATTGAAGCATATTGCGCCACATCTGCTTTGCTTTCTCGATGTCGAACCTTCTTGCTTTCAAAAATCTGTAAAAAGTTCTTTATTTTTACGACGAACCTGGATATTGAAATATATATATATAATTTGGCTGGACCAGCCATAACCTGATGTTCTTCAAGTCCTTGCAGGTAAATAACAGCTACCCCGACTGGTTCTGCGAAGTGAATAGATAGAAGATTACCTCAACAGCATGTGATAATCATCATGTCTAGGAGGAAGCAAATCATCTGCAATCAAGGCATGTCTAAAGGCATCGACAAGCCGCAGCTCCTCAACATCCCGAATATCCTCGATTGCAGCAGAAGTCCCAGGATCACTAGTCTTCTTCTTGCTCTTTTTCCTGAGCGAACGCCTAAACTTACTAGAAGCCTTCATTGCCTTCTTCTTCAAATTCCCAATTCCAGTCCTCCTATCTTCTTCCCAGTTGTCAAAATCCGATTTTCGTTCTCTTCTCTCATTCCTCTCATCATTTCCAGATGACCCATCAAAACCTTTAAAGCAATAAAGAACATTGATTAAACATAAACTGGAATGCCCATAATATAAACAACGTACATATTAAACCAAGATTACCCTTTTCAGAATTATTAAACATCTTAACGACAAAAACGTCATTAACCCAGTAACGTACAGCGTTAAACCATCAAGCAACAGATAATTCAGACCCTAAAACGACCAAAAAAAAAACTCCACTCACAGAAGAGATCCAAAGGACTCGACATGTCGGCAACTGGAAATCAACCAAGAAACGAATCGACAAAGCAACAGCTTCCCACAAAAATAAAAAAACCGTCAATATAACGCTGCGAATTGAGACCCGAAGACTTCAAATAACATTCCGTGACCGTTGAATCTCTTCTCATGAAGTACAATTTACGTTAGGCGACTACTGTTACAGCTGGGAAAAAACAGAGCGGGACCGGACATCTAAGTGTTGTAATAGAAAGAAACGTTTTTTAAGACAACAGACAGAACAGAAGAAAAGAGCTGAATTTGTAGAATAAGCTATTTACACGGATCCCACTTGCCACGTGGAGGCTCAGGAATTTCCTTAACTATGGCGGGAATCTCGCTGGCGTGTAGTTACGGCGGTTAATTAATCACGCTAACGACATGTCCTGACTCTAAAATCATACGTGGAATGGAGATTAGACAGATAATCCATTTTTTTCCTTTAATCATGTAGTAATTTATAATTGATAGCAGTTTTTTCCACAAGTAAATCATTTGACCTTGTAAGAACGCAAATGCAATATTGACTAAATCGACGGAGGAAATGCTTTCCGACAGCCGTCGGAATGGACCTTCTAGAAATTGAAACCTTGGCAACTAGTCTTTTGTGGCTAGAAATTCAAGCGCAGTGATAATATACTTGGCTTCTTCGTTTGTTCCTGTGTTTTTGTTTCCACGAAACTTGGACTCAATGTACCGCGTACGACATTCAAACAAATTTAAGGCTTACCCTCTAATACTACTCTCATATTCAACTGGCATTAAGCTTTCTCCTGGAGTAGATTCCCGTATTTATTCCGATTAAGCGTTCTTCGTTTCTCGCTGTGTTAGATTATATGACAATTAAGGACGCAATTTAAAACCTTGACAAGAAGGTTTATAACTCGTGATTAGTACAAGCAAGAGGATCAATGCGACCCCATTTGGATCTAATAGATAGATTCCGTAGAAGTTGTTGTCAAGATTACTACTGAGACCTAATAAGCAAGTTACTGATTCCAGGGGAAAACGAGGAAAAAGAAGACAATGTTAAGGCTATCAGTTTCAGTGCACGCAAACCACTTGATGGAGAGTATGTACCCTTTGCTTAATTCCAGCATCCGCAATGAAATAATAAAGCAGAGAATTCAACTAGCTCAGTGGCAAGGAAATTATATTAGAAAAAGTTCATAAGAACATATTCATACATACATACATACATACATATATATATATATATATATATTTACAGATTTCATATATAGATATTGGTAGGTGGTAGGGGCATACAAACCGAGCACTACAGCATGTATTGGTCCTCGTCGGCTCCAACAATGGTGGTCTATATATATACAAGTCTTGACGCCTTGTCGAACAACTGGAACATGAATGTAACACAGTAACTTGAAAGGATTTTAATCATGTAGAAGGAAAACTATGACTATGCAGGCACTGATAACTTCCCCACCATTTATGTATATTTCTTCAGGTTTCTTTTAGCACGGAACTGACCAAGTTTGTCCCTCCATTGTGCTGCACAAAAGCACGAGGAATGAGTTGATGCGTCCATGCGAACAGACACGTCGAAAGAAACAAGGGTTTCCAATAAGCAATTGTTATATGTTGCTACTAACTCTGTACTTTTCATGTGAGTATCCAAAATCAACTTCCAACATCTACGGAAAACCTTTGTCTTTACTTGATAGCTGATGCAGCAAATTGATATTTCTCTTAAACTAGCAACAAAAGCTAGCTCCACATACGACTTAAATGCCTTAGTAGAAGAATGAAATGACTAAAAAGATAGTAAAAACACATACCAGCATCATTGTACCGTTCCTCAACTGCAGCTATCAGCATGTTGCGTAAAAGATTAAACTCTTTGGTGTCAAGACAAGGCTGACTGGAGGGCCTGGAATCACACACATCTAGTTTCAGCCTTTGTTTTCTCAAAACATAACTAAAGTTTGTAGAGCCTGTGTCCAATTTCTCGGCACAAAATTCAGTTATCAACAGCAAAAGAGCTGTTTTTTAATTTATTACAAGACACTAAGAATGGTTACTCATGCGTTATGTCTACTATAAGACTAAATCAAATTTAGTATGTCATTTGATAGCCCAGAAGCAAATCTCTTGCTCTTCTACAGAGTCACAAGCGGACAAAGACAAGATCTTTCCACTTTCATGTCATAAAAAGAAAAGAAAGCTACAGTCTCAGGATTTCAAGACTAACCGATCTAGTTCAGTGAAAAGTATGCCATCTGAAGCAGGGAACTGCATTATCTTTCCAGATTCAGTAACTCTCATCCCATCACTATAAGCAAGGTACTTGTTAACTTGAATTGGTACCTGCGAAGGTCATAAACAGATATCATTCCAAAGGATCAGGAAATACTAATCGTTTCACTCAATACATTCAAGCTTCACTCGTAATAACCCCAGGAGTTCTTAAGCAAAGGGCTGTTTACACAGCATCTTAAGAACAAATATACAGACAGTAGACTTCTTGCAATAAAGGCAGATTTAAAATAATAGTGCTAAAACTCAAACCCAAATCAGAAGGAAATAGCAAATAACACATGCACGGTACCTTGCATCTCACGGCAATATTGATGGCATCTGAAGGGCGAAGATCAAAGCTTACGAATTCTGAATCATTGCCAACCTGTTACATTAATGAATACGGCCAATCAGAATGTACATTCACTTCCTGCAAAAATTTTCCAAGCATGACCAAGATGTACATACCTTTGTAAGGTACAACTGAGCAAAATAAGCCTCATGCACTCTCTTGGTAACTCTAACAAGTTTCACCTATAAAGGTGATTGGCAATGATAATGATCAGAATCATGAATTTGGTACGGATATTTTCAATTCTCATGCTCTAAACAAAGAACCCATATTCATCTTTCTCAGATTTTCATGCACTTTGTACATACGGTAGTTTTCCCATATACTTCTTGTGCACTGAGCTAGCATTTTTTATTATTAATATAAAATATATTGTTTTAGAAGAAGGAAATGAAGAGAATAGAAGAATAAGAAAACTCGATCATACTTCATAGCCCAACTTGTCGATCATCTCCTTCACCACTTGGTATAGAGTTGGTCTAGCCTGAAAAGCAAATGTCAATCACAGTCTTATTTAGAGCATTGTTCTAGAATATAAATGAAGGAATTCATCAAGTCAAAAATTTGACAGTTCCACTATTATATAACAGAAGGCAACTCTGCAACTAACAATTTGAACATTGCGAATGGCTGCCATGAGTAAGACGCTAGGCATCTCCACTGCAAAAGATGCAATTCACGGTGTTCATAAATAAAAAAAATCTAACAATTATGAAGTTAAAAAAACTAGTAATCATCAAAATCTGAGATATACGCACAAACAATTATCGGGAGAAGAAGACCAGTCCCGTCTTCCATCTTCAGTACAATTGCCGGATGTGGGGCATAGTCCGGTAAATGCCCTCCTTGAGGATTGTTGTGGACACATCGCAAATGCCTCCCATCCCTCATTTTGACAACGAAACCATCTGGTCCGCTCTTGACCTCAACTACAAGGCCAAATGGAATTGAATTGAAACATTAAGCATCTACCATACCAGATATTTCCATAAACAGAACACTTGATGCAATTGTTTCTCCATCCAATAGTCGTAAATACTAAATAGCACTTTCATATGTATCATTAGTTATAGAAGATCAAATCTAAGTAGCTATTACATAGGCGTACCAGCTTCAAGTACGCTAGAGTTAACATAATCTTCATCATTTTCATTGAAGTTTTCAGCCGTGCTCCCATTACCGTCCGACGAAGAACTCAAACTACACCGCACCCCGTTACATTTTCGCGGATTTGATTGCCTGTACACAATTCCCAAATTGTTCTTGCAACCAGCAATTGCCTTAAACCCCCACAACTCACTTCTAAGAAGCTTAACGTTATTGCTCACAAAGGGACTATTCACAGGAACTGTGTACACCCCAAGTTGTTTAGCTCGAACAGCAGGGCAAATAACTGGTCCTTGTAGCGACACCATTTTACCTTTTTTTTTCCCCTCTCTCAAATCCTACAACAAATAAAACCAACAGAACACTTCAAATGTACTTGTTCGATCTGCAAATCAACTGTCAACAAACTGAAACCAACAAACCCACAAACCCATTAAAAAAAAGAAAAACAAAATCCTTCGAGCGAAAAGCAACTCCTTCAGATATCTGTCTTATGGTTTCCCAATTTAGACATAAAATCAACCCTTAAGAATTTAAAAAACACAGTATTCACTCATAAACGACTTTGAAGGACTGTGCTTCTTTGATTTGATCCTTTAATCAATCGTTCATAAACCCATACGAAATTAAAACAGAGCAAAGCCGCACCTGAAACCACCTCGAAGAAGCTCTCTAACCCAAAGATGGAGACTTTTTAAGTGATTGGAAAGTAAACGCTAACTACTCATTTCTTTACCAAATTTGGAATCCTTACAAGTTAAAAGAGAGATTAGGAAAGTGAAGGTAGGGATCGGATCAGTTGAGAGAGAGAGAGAGTGTGACGCAAAAATGGAGTGTGTGATTCCAATATAAAAAGAAAGAACAGGAAGAAGATAAGAGAAGAGCGAGTGAGGTTACGCCGATTAATCGTAGAAGAGGTTAGGCCGTGAGGGTCTTTATCCAAATATTGCGTGGGCAAAATTACTATAGCGACCTTGCTGAAGTAAGATAATTACTATTTTTTATTGTGTAAAATTCCACAATAAATTTATCATATCAAAATTTAATGATTATATAACTAATTATAAATTTTTTTTGAAATTTTCTATTTTTATTTTATTTTTGAAAATAACGAATATGGAGTGGAAGATATTAAAGGGTCGTTTGGTTTCACTTCTGCTTTTTTATTGTTGTTTTTGTTGTTTGTTTTCTATTTTTATTTCTGTTTTTTTTTCTTAAAAGAAAGAAAAATTGTTTGATTGAGATTTGTAATATAAAAATTGAAAACAAAAACTTATTTGGTTGAAATTTGTAATATAAAAATTAATTACAAAAATCTATTTAACTTATATTTGTAATATAAAAATTGAAAATAAAAATATATTTATTTTATTTTTATTATCATGTTTCTATTTTTTATAATTATACTATTACGTGCGCAGATTGGTTTTTCTTGCTCCAATTTTCCAACTTTTCTGGTTAGCTTTCAACATTAAAATCTAATGATTCATGTTCCCTGTAATGAGCAGCTTAAAAATGTGATTCACGTTCCCTGTAAAACAAAAAATGCTCAGGACCATAATGTTTTTCAAACCCAACTTCCACAATCTGTTTCATTCACCAACCCAGTGACTCACAGAACTATCGTCATAAGCCTTAGCATCCAAGGATGCCATCGCCTTTACAATTGCATCAAGAGACGTTGCTTCTTCACGCTTGTGCGCCACCATCGACCAGAGGTGTCCCACTTCACTGTCGACTAGTGATGTTCTCCGAGGCCCAGACACGCCATCGGTTGCTACTTACTGTCACCTACGTTTGTGCTTCAGTGGCGTGCAGCATCTTTACTCTCTCGAAGAGCCTTTATGGGATTGGGCTTCTTATTGCAGATGTTCATATTTGGTTTTTAAGGTTAATAATCCTCTTTTTGTCTACGGTGTTTGATTTCTTATTGGTGTTGGCATTTGGTGAACAGCGGGGATAGCAGAAGGAGAAAAGGAGTTGCTATTAAGGGATGCCCAATTGTTTGCTAACAGTCGAAGATGGAAGTCGGCGAAAAAAATATGTTTCAGAAGACACGAAAACCTGTTGTAAAAAATTAGAGAAACGTCTTTTTTAGTTTTCTTAATACAGTTGTAGTTTTTTATTTTTTAACCAAACATGTTTTAACCTGACGTTTTATTTTTAATAAAAATCACAACTAAAAACAGAAAAAAAAAAAAAACAAACACACCCTAAATTATTTTCCCCCCATGATAATTACATTAAAGGGGTATAAAAGTCATTTCGAAGGAATTGTTCAAAGCGCCGGCGTACAGACCAGACACTCCGAGTATTGCCTGGTGAATGTAAGGTGGTGAATTTGGATAAGGCACCCCCGACACATAATATCAAAATCTCTGGAATTTTGTACAAAAATATCTAGACACTATACTCGTACTAAGATTCGATACATACAACGTATGTACAGGTAAAATACATGAGTCTATACAATTGTATTCTGCTTGCACAATGAAAATTCTGTTATTACAATAATACGCATTCTTATCTTAAATAATATTCTATAACATTTTAAATAGTAAAATCCAAAGGTTGCAGCATTCCAGGTCCTAAGTGTTGGCCCGGTTTAGATTAGCTTTTAGGAGGCTAATAAATGTTTTTCTTTATCACAAAAGTTATTTTTAAAAAAAATGAGTGTTTGACTGTAAAATAAAAAATATTTTTTTAATAGATATGATTTTTTGACATCTAAAATATAGAATTTTAAAAAGTTCAAATTTGGAGTTTCTCAAAAAAAGTTTTTTCAGGTAGATTTTTCAAAACAGTTAATGAGTCTATTTTTATTCACTTTTGTCCTTATATTTTACACATAATTCTCACAATACCCACAAACCTATATTTTTATTTATTATGTATTTAACTATTTTCTCAACTTGGATATTTATTTTGGGATTTATATAATATTATTTTACTTTTTTATATGTTTTAATATTTATTTTTTATATTAGTTTACTTATGTTAGAATCTGTGTAAAAGATTTGGTTAGATATATTTTGATTTATGTTTCATATGGTTTAAAATTATATGATAATTAATATATTGTACTTTGCACATTTTTAATATACTTTAAATAATTTTTATATGCATAAATAATTTTTATTACAAAATAAAATATAGCTAAAATTAAAAATACTGTTTATTTTTATGTTGTCAAACAATCTACTATATGAAGCTCTTTCAAAAAAGTTCTTTTTTTTGTTTCGTAGAAAAGTTATTCTCATAAAAGATCTATAAAAAAAACTCAACTGATAAAAGCTCTACTGATATAAGCTCAACCAAACAGAGACTAAGTTCTATTTAGGAAAGGCAATATGCTGACTCACCAATCTTTTTAAAGTAATTTTTTAAATAAAAATATAAACACAACTTATTGTTAATTGGATTCAAGGTTGGATTATCCAAGTCCAAGCTTACTTAAGACCCAACTTTTTAAAATAAAATGATATTATTTTATTAATTAGAATAATTAGTTCTCGAGTCAGTTTAAGTCTGAACTTAATTTATTAATGGATCAATTGAAAATAACTAAATTTAGACAATAAGTTAAAAATTGTCAACCCCAAAGCTCGTAAGTTTAGTATTAAATCGATATGTCTCTTTCTTATCCGCATAATTTGTGCAGATTTTGATAAATTAATACTATTAGCCGGACTTTATGAATTAAATAATAACCATTATACAATATTTTACAGTAGAGATAACAAATTAGTGGTTTGATTTGACATTAACGATATTGTTTAATTTAAATAATTTTATATTAAAGTTTAATAATCTAAAATATCAGTTAAATATTTTATTTTATTTGCATTTTGAATATTTTATTATACACATAAAATTTATAAAGTACACAATTAAAAATATTTGGGTAATGTTAATGGATTAAGACGAAGTCACCTTCAAAGGTTGAGGTTGAAAGATCACTCAATCAAGTGATTGAGATAGAACTTAATGTGAGGTATGTATGTAGGCACAAGAAAAGGAAAGTCTTGCGGCTGTTTCGCCTTCTGCAATGGATTAAGACTTGGGAATCTATAGATGTTGTCTTGTCAGGCTCCAGTTGGCTGTGTCAAGCATGAATCTATAGATGTTTTCTTGTCACGCTCCAGTTGGCTGTGCCAAGCATAGATTGACCCTGCCAATGATATGACGTACATGTCAAAGTAAAGGGTCGGATCAACTGCTTTCGTTAGGTGTGCTAATTGTGTATGTCTTATATTAACGTGTGGACGATATTTAATGAAAATAAGTAAGAATTGATTAATTAAAATAAAAGATCTGATATTTAAAATAAAATATATTTGCTTCTTTTTTTAATGGTAGAATTTTAAAGAGCATGTAATAATTAAAAATGATAAACAAATCATACAAAATTTAAAATTAATTTAAATTTAAACTTTATCATATTTAAATAAATGAGTTTGAATTTGAATTTGTTTAAATTTTAAGTATATTTAAAAATTTTAACTTACTTATTAAAAATACATAAATAAGATAATTAAACTTGATTATATGTATAGGAATATTTTTTATCGACGCTCATATTTTGTCCAAATTTTAATCTAAATACATTTTTTAATATTTGGGCTGAGTTCGGTTCAAACCAATTTTTCATTTCTAACAATACTAACAAAAAAAAATTGAAACAACCAACTTTTTAGTTTAGTTTTTAACTGTTTGGTTCGATTGAGTTTAATAATTTTTGTTGTAAAAAATCGATTAGCTTATTAAGTAATAGGTTAGTTTTAGTAGAATAATCAGTTTTTATAAATAAAAATAAATGATTAATTTGTATTTAATAATCTTCGTTTTTAATTAAATTTTAAATTTTTTATGGATAAAGTTAAGTTTTTCTCAATCAATTTTTAAATTCTTTAATTTTATTTAATATTAACTATTTTATAACAGTCTAATATTGGCTGAACCTTTTAAACTTTAAACTTGTCTTACTAGTTTAAATTTGATTATCAAAACATTGTAGGTAGTCTCAAAATTAGACTTAGGTAGCGAGTAAAAGACAAGCTGTCTAATATTAAGGTGTTTTATTATGTACAATGAATCTCAATTATTCATTTATGCGAATTTCGTGTTCATTTATATGGGACTTACACAGAATTCACATAAATAAATGACTAAAATAATGACTGAAATTTATGGGACAAAATAAGACATCATAATATTAGACAAAGGATTCACATAAATAAATGACTAAAATAATGACTGAAATTTATGGGACAAAATAAGACATCATAATATTAGACAAAGAAACCGAAACCAGAAAGTAAATGTTGATAATTTGGTGATTTCGGTCGGCGCTTATTTGCTTCGGAGGTCTTTAACGGAATTATCCATTTCTTCTTGTTTACAAGTTGCTTCGAGTTTTAATCATCTCCTTCAAGTCTACGGATATAGATTTCTTTGTCTGGAGTGTTGCAAGAGTTTGATAAAACCGATAATGTTTAAACGATTGCAGTTCATCATCAATTAAGTTACAAGAGATTGGAGTAACAATCAATTCGTTAGTGGATCAAATCTGTTCAACCTCGTAACCTCTTTTCCTCAAGGTGACCAAATTTGCTCCACTAAAACATCCTAGAATACGGGAACTTCATGTTCCTGATCTTGTCCGTACGAAAAATGAGGCACGTGTAAACTTAAATTCCGCCGCCAAAATTAGGCGGCAGCCACATGGCTCCACCGCCTCCGACAGCGTCGCTGGTTAGGTATGACATGCAAGACAACGGCACCAGACACAGCCCTCGGCTTCTTAAATCTCTCTTTTTCACTTCCTCATTTCCACCGCCCACCTGAAACCTGCTGCGACTCACCGTCATGTATGGGACGCTTAGTGTCTGCAACAAATAATCAAACACTAAACGTTAAACTAATGACTTTTGTTCTTGTTCTTTTATGATCGCTGTTCTTCACCTGAAGCTTGATCATGGAAGAAGAATGTTGGGAAAGTGAAAGTACCTCGACCTGGTTTTGAAGGAATTTGATGTAACCGATAGCCTCCATTAGTACGGATGCTGTGTCTGTCTGAAATCATACCCATCCCAAGATCATGCAGAAAATTTATACGTCAAATCAAATTAAAAAACAGAGATGCCAACAAAACTTTTTCTTTAATCGAAAACCAGACTCAAAAGAACATATATTCTCTAGGGTTTCGTGATCTCCACTTCCAACAATTTAAAACCTTAAACTCAATGCTAAATTACCTTGCCAAAAGGTGCAACCAGCTGCTGCAGAGCTGCGATTCTATCTCCTAGCTTTTCTTTCCTAATCTGTTTAATTATAATCACACCTTAGAACAAGAGAGAAAATTGTATTCAGGTATGTTCATGTATGATCTTCTAAGTCCTTAATCATTCTTTCACACAGAAAATGTATCCATCTGAAAATGGTGCCTCTCACTTTACCCTTTTACGCACCTTCAATGGTGGGCAGGAGGCGGCGCGTGACTCCACTCGTGACTTCTTGGCTGCAGCTTGGGTTGCCTTCGGCTCCATGAAGCTGTTAGGCCTCTTTGCATCGAAGGAGGCTAATATCTATGCATCACAAAGCATTAAAAATGAAAAGTTTATATTCTAAAGAGATATATATATATATATAAAAGACTGATTCTTCTGATAAAGAGGATCGTTTTTTAAGTATGTTTAAAGCTGAAGGTAACACCTTTAGTCCCCCCCTAACTTATAAAAGGATCCAACTTTCTCTTTTGAGTATTGAATCACGAATTATAGCAGATGATACTATTAGTAGCTAGTTCACAGTTAAAGAGATCGTATGAAATACACTGCAAGTCTAAGGCAACATCAATGGCTACTCAAAAGATGAAGAGAGAAAGAACTCACTTTACTAGAGGGCCTTTGTCTTGATTGCTGCATTTGATCAAGACTAAAGGAGAAGTTGTCTTTATACATGGCAAGAATGTCATTACAGGGCTGGCCAAAACCCCCACTAGAACTTGTAGAGCTCAAGAGATCTGAAGCCTGTAAGTTCATGTCAAAAGATCCTGAAATTGATTGATTCAAGTTCGAAACATTTAGACTAGGATGTATCTGAATCTGACTAAATTTCCCTCGGTTAGGCGTGTCACTCCTGAGCATAGAGGAGTTCTGAGTGTAAATTTCTCCTGATGACTCGTGCCCACTGATCGGAAAACCAGAAGATATAGTCTTGAGGAAGAGATTCGCCCTAAGATCGTTCAGATCTTTCTGCTCATTCTTAACATAGTTTGTAAACGACAGATTAGAATCCTCTACAGTACTGGAGGAACTGTCCACTGACATGTCAGTAAAATTGGGGAAACACCCTGAGAGCTCTCCTTTAATTTTTGGTAGTTGTAGTTCATAAGCATAGTGGTTGTTGAATGTTCCTCCAGTGTTGTTCCAGTGAAAGCCCAAATCTTGTACCATGGAACTGTTGAAAGGGCGGATGATTCCAGCGTTCCTGCATGCAGAGTTTCGACAGGAAAAAACTTGCAAGTGAAATTTCTACAGAAACTTTTCCTGAAGTTTGAACACATCTGAAATGTTCAAAACCCTAGTAAACTAGCAACTGTGTTAAAGTAACTCGGATTGATAAAGAATCAAAAACTGGCACATGGGTTTTCAATTTTGGGCAGCATCTGATTAATGTACATCAAATCAAAAAAGAAAAAGTAGAAAAGGAGTTGATTCCAAATCCTGATACAGCACTAGTGTAACAGCTAAAATAATCACACAAGCTTGAACTTAGTTAGGTAGAGAGAGAGAACTCACAAACTGATGTTTTGAGTCCAACCGAGGAAGTTTGAAGTTCCATAGCTAGATGGTGTAGTTAAAGAAGAAGACCCAACAAGTTGGTCTTGAAGCTGATGTTGGTGGAAGAAATTCGCAGACTCCATAACTGCAGATTTTTATATAAGGGCTTGAAAATCCCGAGATTAGCGTTAAAACTTAAAAACTTTCACTATAGCTAGACTAGCTTCTTGGGGGGGGGGGGGGGGGGGGGGGGGGGGGGGGGGGGGGGGGGGGGGGGGGGGGGGGGGGGGGGGGG
>JAOQMR010000002.1:1197314-1213362 GCA_027563865.1 Erythroxylum pelleterianum | reverse complement strand
CCCGGTATGTCTATCATCTCTCTCCCTTGATCGTCCTCTCTCTTCTCGTCGATTATCTGTATTGGCATTCTGCCTCCCTCCATCATTCCTGTCGTTTTGCCTCCAAGGCGGTCGCCTGTTGTCGGACTGACCAGTTCTACGCTGATTACCCCGATCGGCATTTTGTTGGTGCCTTATAAATCGGCCTAGCCTTCCTTAACAGTTTGGGTGGGTTCCGAAGCCCACAGGAGAGTGGCCCCAGCTTATGGAACTGCCCAAATCTAAGGAATTGTCCCTTTGGTCTGCCATGGTGATTTGTGGGAGTCGAACCCCTGACCAAAGGGTTTTGTTGCGTTGAGACGCACGCCTCATACCATTGGGCTAACCTTGTGATCGTGGGTTCGAGCCCCACGGTGGGCGCCAATTGGTTCTGCCGGATTCTGGCTAAACTGTACGTTGCCGTTTGGATCTATGAATCGGCTATCTCACGTAAGAGTTTCGACGTGAAGTTCCTGCAAAACAAAGAAGGCACGTTGGGGGTTGTGTCCTGATTAGCCCCTCCGACGCTCAAGTCTTTTGGTGAAGGTGTGATCGCTGTAAGCAAGGAGAAACTAGGGTTATGATTGTACGTACCTTCATCACGATGAAATCATACCTTATATATGAGATGGATGCTAGGGTTAGGTCTTCACGTAGACTCCTACTTCTGCATGGAAGGTCTTCTCCGGCTAATGGGCTATGGAGAGCATGGATCGGGCTTGGGCTTAACATCTTTGATAAATGGATCAATCGGCCCACGGGTCGTTATGACCGAGTCCAGGCCCAACATGGCCGACTCGACCAAGTACCATTTTATTCGAAGTATAATTTTGTAAGGAAACATTGTTGTGAAAAAGATTTTTAACAGTTTTAAACTACATACAATAATGTCCGGGGATGTCAAGAACTTGGGTTGCAACTAACCAAGAATCACTATCCTCTGCATGTTCTTAAACTTGGTAACATGAAACTAGTCATTTCTGAGGCAGATAGGCCATTTCTCAACATTATGAAAATGCTAGTTTTGCCTGGATTCTTGTTAAATTACCTCCTGGAACAAGAAATGCCAGCTAAAGAATGATTAGCTATTTATAACAATATCACTTCTTTAACTTTCTTACTGATATCAAGTACCGTCTATTATCAGGAAGAGAGTTTCACATTACATCTTATTCCATCTTAAATATTAAAAACAAGTTACCTCCGATTTGGAAAATTTAGGATAGAAGGTAAAATAATAACAACATTTTACTATATTATATTATAAATCTTCTTCCAAACGATAGTTTACTATATTCCATTATGAAGTCTTTCATCCCTCCCAAACAACAATTTTCTAATATTATATCTATTTACATTCCATTTCATTTTATTATAAATTATTTCATCTTATTCCATTAAAAATATTGCGTCTAACCAAACATACCCTAAAGTCTATCAACAATGAAAAATGATATCCAATTCTTTATAATATCTCTAAGGTCTAACAACAATGGAAAATGATAACCCACGTAAAACTATCAACGTGATAAGTACAAAATAATAAATACACCAATTAAGTATATGTTTACTATTCATTGTAGGAACTAAGATGGTGAGATCTAGAGAATATCTATTATCATCGTTAGGGCATGTTTAGTAGGATAGTCAGTAATGGAATGAAATTGAATGTAGTATTATTTTATCGTTTGAAGTGAATGTTTTAGTAAAATAAGATGAAATAGGATAGAAGAGAAGAGTTTTATATTATATAATATTATATCATAAACAGTAAAAATGAGTTACCTCTGATTCAGAGAGTTTAGGATAAAACGTAAAATAATAAATAAATATTAACTAATATGACCTCAATAATTTTTTTAATGCCAATTATACCTTCAACTTTAACAACAAGTAGCAAGACAATATATCTCGTTTTATCAAGGGTATAATAGTTATTCGTTATTATTATACATAACTTACATTGTCTTATATTTCATCTATCTTTTAAACAATATTTTATTATATTACATTATGAACCCTTCCATCTCTCCAAAACGACAATTTTATAATATTACATCAATTTATATTCTATTTCATTATAAACCGTTTCATTCCATTCCATTAAAAACTTTACGTCCAATCAAATATAGCTTTAGTTAAGTTTATATTATAGCATATAATTTAGAGTTTATTATTTACTAAGAATTGTATGTTTACTTGGTAACTAAAAAATTTTAAAATTTTATAGGTGTAGGAATATAATAAATTTAAAATTTTATAAAGATTAAGTTTAAATTTAAAAATAACACTCAGACGAAATGAATTTAACTTTTTAAAAGCATTTTGGACTTAGCACTCATTAAATACAATCTAACCCATTCCATTTTAAATCTGTTTCAAATTTAGATTATTAAACATTTAAAATTATGCCTTATAAAACTTATTAACATGTTATATAATAATTATGAAAACTATGATAGTATAAAGTTTATTAATTGATAAATATTAATTTATAATTTATTATATTTTTACAAGGGATCATTTGAAAACAGTCTATTAGTTAAGGATGAAGTTTGTACGGACAAGGTACTCAAATCGATCGGGTCAATCTCTGGCATACCGGGTCGGATATTCACAAAAAGGATCTAATCGAGATGTTCCACGTGTTGAAGACTCGTTGGTCATCAAATCACACGACGTAGTATTATCTGATATTTTCCATATCTCCAGAATGCTAAAATAAGCTGAAGGGATTGGACTATTGGAGTGGAGTGTGAAAGAACCAAAGAAGAGTGACGATGTTATGGTGCTCTTCTTGTTCTCTTCCTCGATTCTCAACCGCTTCAACTCTTTACAAGCCTTATCTTTCATGGACGCGAACTCTCAAATTACCCAAGGTTTCCGTTGCTGACAACAAAACCAGGCTTGGAGTTCTTCCGAAAGGCCTTGAAGTTCTGTCCTCCCAAGACGACGACTTACAGGTAATCGACACCAAGGATGAAAAGCAAGAGCACTTCCACGAACTCATCAATGGAGCGGCAGGCTCCGTTGATAAGAAGAAGACAAAGAAGATTCCAGTAGAAGAAGATAGAAGTTTCGAGAGCCGTTACAAGCTTCGAAATGGAAGAGAGGTTTTGGAAGAGAAAGCGTACCTAGTGGGTGTTGAGCGCAAAGGTGAAACGGAGAATGAGGTTCGTTTTGGAATCGAAGAGTCGCTCAAGGAATTGTCTCAGCTTGTTGATACTGCTGGTCTATTGGTTGTTGGTTCTACTTATCAAAAGTGAGTATCATGTACTTGTTCTTGTTCTAGTCTTATTAGTATAATTTAGACTAGTGGTTAATCATTTTTTGTTGTTGTTATTGCAGATTGAATTCTCCAAACCCTAGAACGTATATTGGGTCTGGCAAGGTTGCTGAAATTAAGAGTGCAATACATGCGCTTGGTGTTGAAACTGTCATTTTTGATGATGAGCTTTCTCCTGGGTAACACTCAATCCAATTTTTGCTTCTTTCTCATTATTGCTCATTTTGATTGGTTTTCGGTATGTGATAATGTGCTTAGGCAATTGCGTAATTTGGAAAAGATTTTTGGTGGGGATGTGAGAGTTTGTGATAGAACTGCTCTTATCCTTGATATTTTTAACCAGCGAGCTGCCACCCATGAGGCATCATTACAGGCAAGATAGTTATGTTTTGTATATCCCTGGTTTTCTGTTCTATACGTTAAAGAATGCCACTGCATCACTTTTGCGTGTATATTTGTTGTTTGGTATAGCTAATTGGACATATTAATACTTTATAGGTCAAGTTATTCAAGTTTGATTCCGAGCTTGAATGCTATTGTCGGGTGTAATAACTATTTGGCAAAAGATGGTCTATAATGCTGATGATTATTAATACTTTTAGGTTGCATTGGCACAAATGGAGTACCAGTTGCCTCGACTAACCAAAATGTGGAGTCACCTTGAACGCCAAGCAGGAGGACAGGTGAAGGGTATGGGTGAGAAGCAAATTGAAGTTGACAAGCGTATCTTACGTACGCAAGTATGTACACTTTACAAATGAAAATTCCTATTCAAATGATCTCTATTTCTTTTGCAACTTTTAATAGTTAAGGTGATTAATATCCTTCAGGAACTTCTCTATTCTATGTTTTATGGGCTTCTTGTTCATTTTCTAGCCTTGACTAGGTCATTATTGAAATTTAAATTTAACTGGTATTTCCAACTCGTTCGTCTTTCTAGATTGGTATCTTGAAAAAAGAGTTAGAATCTGTCAGAAAGCACAGGAAGCAGTATCGTAACAGGCGTGTCTCTGTACCTGTTCCTGTTGTATCCTTGGTAAGTAGAAAACTTTTATTCTATTATATGCTCAATAAATTTCTGGTTATTGAGGTTCAGGTATGCCGATGTATACCCCAATTTTTAGGTTGGTTATACAAATGCTGGAAAGAGTACACTTTTAAACCAATTGACTGGAGCTGATGTTCTTGCTGAGGATCAGTTGTTTGCAACCCTTGATCCAACTACAAGAAGAGTTCAGGTTAGTCCATTAGATTAGAAAAAGTCGACAAAGAGAAATTATTGAAAAGGCTCATGATAATGTGCTCAAGAACACATTTATGCTTAGTTGTGCACTTGCAGACCTAACTCCTTAGCTTATTGGCCTTATTAGACGTCTTTCTTCATTTTATAGCAGATACATTTTATACTTTTTTCTTGGTAAGCTAGTCATTAGATTTTTCATGGTCATTTTACCGGTGAATAATATATGCTTCAAAATATTTCTTTCACGAGTTTGCATGCTAAAGCTAGTGGTAACATTACAATTATTTTTCTGTTTCTAGATGAAGAATGGGAGCGAATTTCTTCTCACAGATACTGTTGGCTTTATTCAAAAGTTGCCAACTACACTGGTGAGGACCCTACAACTTGGATGTGAATTTCCATGTTCACCTTTCATGTCATGTTTTAATGCATTGGGATACTGAATTACTCATATTCCTGAGGTTCAGAATGGAAATTAACCTGTAAAAGTTGATCCTGGGATAAAGTACTGCAATTTTTGTTTAAATTCTGAGTGTTTTGCGCAGGTTGCTGCGTTCAGAGCCACATTAGAGGAAATAACTGAGTCATCACTTCTGGTGCATGTGGTAGACATCAGGTATATTATTATCATCATTTGAAGAAATTACTCAAGATGTTTGTTGGTTATCTTATATCTCTGCATTATTATGTTCAGCCATCCACTGGCACAGCAACAGATAGATGCAGTGGACAAAGTTCTCTTGGAACTAGATGTGTCGGCAATTCCAAAAATGATGGTTTGGAACAAGGCATGATATCATTGATCTGTACCTTTTGAGTGAACCATTCTCTATCGGCTCCTTTCATTCATTTTTAATATATATACTAGGTGTCTTAGGTTTTCGAAGTATCTTTTTGTTGTTGACAATAAGTAGTTCTTCATCTAAACTTTAAATACCAAACATATGGGTTAATAATTACCCACCTGTGAAGTTGAGCTTTAGGGGTAATCATAGTTTTAAATTGTGTACTTTTGCTGACTTGCTATTGTTTTGATGTGTGGCTGCTGCTATTCGATGGCAGGTTGATAGGGTTAGTGATCCTCAAAACTTGAAGCTGGAGGCTGAGAGAAGAGGAGATACAGTTTGTGTATCTGCTTTGACTGGTGATGGCTTGCAAGAATTCTGCAATGCAGTTCAGGAAAAATTGAAGGTTTTCAGTTGGCATCGACGTTTCCACTTTTTCAAGCATATACCTTTTATTCATTCATGATTACTTCATACTGCTGTATACAGGAGTCTATGGTATGGGTGGAAGCTTTGATCCCATTTGACAAAGGAGAGCTTCTCAGCACCATACATAAGGTTGGAGTGGTAGATAAAACTGTGAGTATTTTTGATATGTTGTTTTCTTTCTCCTTATATTCGAGAGAGACTCAATTTTTGACTACATGTTTTCCATTGGTTTTGTCATTTTGAGCAGGAATACATGGCGAATGGGACGGTGGTGAGAGCTCATGTCCCCCTTCGCTTTGCAAGGCTGCTGACTCCTTTGAGGCAGCTGTGTAAATCTTAACTCTCAGCTTCCATGAACAATTCTCTAAAGCCATAAGCTGCTGCGCCATTTCTCATTTATTTGTATAGTACCTAACAAGCCAATAAACTATTCATCCGGAAGCTTTGTATCCAGAGAGAAGGAGAGGAGGTCGATGGCAGCTTATCATGTAGTTGTACATATGCTTTAAGGCTTTTTGTACAAATTATACCAAGTTTTCTGCATTATCCAAAGCGTGATAGATCTGATTGCCATCATATTATGGTTAAACGAATTTGTAGTCTTTCATATCTTTCTAGAAATTTTGTTGGAGGACAATTTATGGAATATGATTTATAGAATATATGATAATTAGTTCCCTTCTTGTTAGGTTCAGCTTGTTAAAGATTGATTTCTGGAGAGGCTTATTCGATCATGACAAGAAACATCTATGTAAGTTTGTCTTGATCATTGGATGAGTTTGGTATTTGACTTCAAGCTTATGAATTCGCAGGCAGTACGTAACTATTTTCTATGTGAAATGCTCTGGTGGAAAGCTGTTCTCGTGATGGGGTTGTTGCTGAATTGCTCTGATTAGGTGGAACATTTCAATAACCTAAATATTTAATTTGTCCAATTTTTATCCCAAGCTTTTAGTGACACGAGACAATGTTCTGTTAACTTGTCTTCACAAGGTTAATATATCCTTTAGAAGTAAAAGCGAATGTGAAGTACCATTTTAGCTATTTCAGTTTTACTGGCGTGATCAAACATTGATGTAATTTCTTTAGCAAAATGTAAATATTTTTCAAAATTATCAGGAGAATAAGTTGGGGTAGGGATGGCCTAAACCGGATTTTGAATACTCTGTGTTCAAGTTAGGTTGAATCAGACAACTCTAACTTGAAGTGGGCAGACGGACAAAACTCAAAATAAGGCCTTGGAGCAGGTAGTACCTGAAACACTCATAGCAACCAAATTCAACAAACATCCACATGGCTCGTGCATGTGTACACTGTTTGTACGACTGAAGTGGCAAAAAGCAAGAAGACATGGTCATAACTAATCTGTATTGGATGCTTGGGAGGTTTCTGGCGAGCAGAGTGGTTGGTTTTGAATCTTTTCTGGTGCATATATAATATACCTGAAGTGCCTGCCTAAGTTGCTCCTATCCTATCAACAAATGGCGTTCTCCAAGAACATTGCTCCTAGTTTCATTGCCAATATTGTGCTTGTCCTCTCATTCACAATCTCCATAGCTCACCCTGGATTCTTTGGCTGGGGTGGTTACAATGGACCTTTTGGTGGTGCAGTTTCTGTTCTGTTTCCTGAATTTTATCAGTTATCCTGCCCTCAGGTTGATGACATTGTCATGTCAGTGCTCAAACAAGCTATTGTCAAGGATCCAAGAGTTGCTGCATCTTTGCTCAGGCTTCATTTCCATGATTGCTTTGTGCAGGTTTAAACTAATCTTCCTCATCCATATTTTTATGAGTTTTAGGATTGTTTCACCAACGTGCACTGCATTCTCTACAGGGCTGCGATGCATCAGTGTTATTGGATGATAGTGCAACAGTAGTGAGTGAAAAGAATGCACTACCGAACAAGAACTCTCTGAGAGGATTTGAAGTAATCGATGAGATTAAGTCTAAGTTAGAAGAAGCATGCCCAGAAACTGTTTCTTGTGCGGACGTTCTAGCTCTAGCAGCTCGTGACTCCACTCTCCTGGTGAGCTACATACATACGCCATTTTTACACTTTTGAGCTCTTGTACTAATGCTGGTCATGCGCACACACACACACACACATATACAGTCTGGTGGCCCAAATTGGATCCTCCCATTAGGAAGAAGAGACTCACAGACGGCGAGTATCGCTACCGCAAACAGCAATATTCCACCGCCAAACTCCACCGTCCAAAACCTGATAACGCTTTTCAAGCGTCAAGGTCTCGACGAAACCGACCTCGTCGCACTCTCTGGTTAGTTTAAACTATTACTTTCGTGTAAACTTTCCATACGCCATATTCATCAACTTGAACATGGATGATCATCACATGAAGGAGGACATACAATTGGGGCTGCGAGGTGCACGACCTTCAAGCAGAGGCTATACAACCAGAATGGAAACAACGAACCTGACCAAACCCTTGATAAAACCTACTACGTCGGATTGAAGTCTGTGTGTCCATCATCAGGTGGTGACAATAACCTATCTCCGTTGGACTTTGCATCTCCGGCAAGCTTTGACAATGCCTACTTTAAGCTCATTCTGTGGGGCAGAGGGCTTCTCAATTCTGATGAAGTTCTCTACACGGGGAACGTAGGGGAAACTATGGACTTGGTAAAGAAATACGCTGACGACGAAGGGATGTTCTTCGACCAATTTGCTAAATCCATGATTAAGATGGGAAGCATTAGTCCTCTCACTGGCCTTCAAGGTGTTGTTAGGAAGAATTGTAGGAGTGTCAACTGAGCTTTTAAGCATGTTTTATCTCTTTAGTTATGATCTAACCTATTATGGCTACCATATTTGAATGTTAATTGCAATGTTGCTACTTATCTCTTTTTTTAAAAATCTAAATTTAAATCTCTAAATTCAAATTATAAATAAAAAGATGTGTATATATATATAAATATAAATTCACAATTTATATTTAAAATTAATTTGTAAATTTGTTGAAAAGACCATGTTAATGACTTGATTCAATTTTTTTCCCTAGTAATGGACTCAATTTAGATCTTATCAAACTTATGAAGTTGGCCATTTCATTTAATAATTAGTTAAAATAATGTGTAGGCTGAATTAATGAAAATAATTCCATTTTAATAATTCATCCAAAATTTTTTTAACTCATCTTATAATGTATATAATCTTTTTTATTACGTCAAAAGTGCATTTTAAATCTCGTTGTTTATAACATAATACAACTTGAACTTTAATGTTTTGAAGTGTTTAGATTGAATTATAATACTTTCAAAACGTTTAAAAAAGATACTAAATATGCAGAAAATTTGACGAGATTAACTCACAGTCAGTTAAATGTTAGGTCAATGTCAATACAACATAATTTTTATATTTTTAAATAGAAAGTAGAGCTCACTTTCATATAATTAATTTTTAAAAATTAATCAAAAAGTGAATCTCACAGTTACCTGATAGCGGAACCACTGTTTATACATTTCAAAAGGTAAATCCCACTTTTTACTAAAAAATAAAAAATAACCTCATATTAGTATTGAGGTGATGTTTAATAGACAGGGGGCTAATCCAATCAAATTTTTCATCCACTTAAGCTATTGTGAATATTTTGAAACATTATGGTTTGTTATATATTTTGTTGTAAACTTTGAAATTAAAATGCAAATTTACTTTTTTTATTAATATTAATCTTGTTTTGGTTCTTATTTTATAAAATTCTAAAATTTTAAAAAATAAAACAAGAAGAACTTTTAACTTAATATTTAAAATTTTATTAAAACTTAACACCTTAAATTTTAATTAGATAATAAAATTATTATATTTTGATATATTATTTAATATTTTAATTTTAATAATTTTATACCATCCTATGGAGATAGGCTAATTATAAATTACAAATTACAAATTTATTTGGTGGAGAATATAATTTAATCTATTAAGTGAATTTATATTAAAATATTAAGTTGAATCTTTTTCCGTTGACGAACGATTAGGACCAACCAAAGTACAAGGTACAGCCCAGCCCAACATTCCCGTCATGTCATGTTCCATAAATTTTCTCGAAATTCATTAGCCATGAAAAAATCAAAACCAAACCAAGATCTACCACTGCTCGCTAGCAGCAAGTGTGAAGGAAGGGAACAATGCACAAGAACATATGGCTACTCATGATAATCGCATTGTTCGCTCTATCAACTCTAATGGTGTTGTTCATGAGATCAGCATTCGACTCATGCCACTCCATAACAACAACTAGCAATCGTTTCGGTGAAGCAACCCAGGACACGCAAGTCCCGATTCGCTCTTCTTCCGTAAATGGCGGCCCAAACCCTCTCGCTTTCATGAAGTCAAAGCTCGTTCTTTTGGTCTCTCACGAGCTTTCGCTTTCCGGTATACTGTAACTGGGATTCTGGGTTTTCTTTTGCTTTTGTTTTCCGTTTATGAGTAAGTTTTGGGAAAATATGAGTAGGTGGGCCTTTGTTGTTGATGGAGCTGGCGTTTTTGCTTAGAGGAGTTGGTTCGCAAGTCGTTTGGATCACTAACCAGAAACCTGCCGATCCTGATGAGGTCGTTTACAGTTTGGAGCGCAAATTGTTGGACAGAGGTGTACAGGTGATTTTCATTTTCATTCGAATTATGATTTTATAGGTCAAATTAACCGAAAAGACAAATTCTGTCATGAAAGATGAGAACTTTCTGTTAATGCAGTTCTATTAAGATCGTCTGAATTACCTGTTGTTGTTTGGTTTCTGATAGTTTCCTTATATCGGGATTTGTAAATTGTTAGGTCTTCTCTGCAAAAGGTCAGAAAGCTATTGAGACGGCTCTTGATGCTAATTTGGTGGTTTTGAATACTGCTGTTACTGGAAAGTGGCTTGATGGTGTATTGAAAGACAAAGTTGAGGAAATTCTTCCAAAGGTTCTGTGGTGGATTCACGAAATGAGGGGGCATTATTTCAAGCTAGAGTATGTTAAGCACCTCCCTTTTGTTGCAGGTGCCATGATTGATTCGCATGCAACAACAGAATACTGGAAAAACAGGACCCAGCATCAGTTAGGGTATGGTTCTTAGTTTTCTCTACTGTAGAGGTTGATTTAGTTTTTGTTCCATCTAAGCTCATTGTTATAACCTTTTCATTTTCCAGGATTAAGATGCCTAAAACATATGTGGTACACCTTGGAAATAGCAAGGATTTAATGGAAGTGGCTGAAGATGGTGTCGCCAAGAGGGTTCTCCGTGAACATGTTCGTGAGTCTCTGGGAGTACATGATGATGATATACTCTTTGCCATTATAAATAGTATGTTCTTCTTATCGTAGTTTTACTAGGCTACACAGTGCAATCTGTTGTAGAATGTTGCCACCTTAAAATCCAACTTTTATAGAAGAGTTCTAGTTTTATGCTAATCATAGGTTTCATTCTAGTAAGTTCTAGGCGTTATTTTGATGCAGGTGTTTCCCGCGGAAAGGGTCAGGATCTTTTTCTTCGTGCTTTTAAGGAGAGTCTGCAACTAATCCATGAAAAGAAACTGCTGGTGCCATCAATTCATGCCGTAATTGTTGGAAGTGATGTGAATGCTCAAACAAACTTTGAAATGGAGTTACGTAAGTTTGTTGTGGATAACAAGATTCAGGACCGCGTTCACTTCATCAACAAAACCCTGACAGTGGCTCCATATTTGGCTTCTATTGATGTTCTTGTTCAGAACTCTCAGGTTCAAACTCTTGATTCAGTTTCCTGTTTGGAAATCAATAAACTGTCATATTTTGCTTGAAAATATATTCTATGAGAAAAAGTGGGGCTATCTTTGTCTACCAATTGAGAAAAAAGGTACTAAATTTTAGTTGAGAAGGAACATGAGTTTCCTTTTACTTTGATGGAGGAGTCTTCTGTGGAGAAACAAAAATATTCTTTTGTTCCATTTGAAGAGCGTTGTTGACATTATGTTCTTAACAAACCTTCATCTCTTTCCCGTTTCACTCTTAACTCCAAGAGATCATGAATAAACAGATGATAACCTTGAGGCTAGGCTACTTTTCAAACACAACAGTATCAGTTATTTGCTCGAAGACGTTTAGATTCAAACTTGGTAAGGACTAGACTTGTGTACCATGTTATTCAGCAAAACGTATTTGTCAAGATAGTTTAGGACTGGAAACTTGCATTTATTGAGGCTTAATCGACATCTTTTTCGTATAATGTCTGCTATGGCACATATAGTGTTATTAAAGGAAAATAAATCAAGGTGATTATGTGAAAGTTCATTATTGGCTCTTAGACATCCTGGTTATATATATTGAAGTAACAAAGTTTGGCAACAGTCAGGGTCCTGCTATTCTCCCCGTTAGTTTCTTGCTACTGTAATCCATGCATCGAAGTTTTTCACGGCTTTACTTCCTTTGGAAGATTAGAACTTGTGATTTATGTGCAGGCCCGGGGGGAGTGCTTTGGAAGGATAACAATTGAAGCTATGGCATTTCAGCTTCCTGTATTGGTAAACTATTCCATATATAAAAAAGGCTCTTCTTTTTTGCTTCCATATAGACAATGAACTTTTCAAGCTAATCAAGAATCAGTTTGCAATCTAATTACATCGACAACGTCTTGCCCTCAAGTCAGAGATCCATTTACACTACATTAATGTGTTTTCTTTTGGTTCAATGGGAGCATTGACATGGGCCTTGGATCATTTTATTTGGTCAATTCTTTGTCCTTCACCAGTTATATATCATTGCCTAGACATGAATACTTGTTCAGGGCACCGCAACTTAATCCTCATATGCAGTAGAATTCTGTATCAGGTTTCTTCTTTATAGCTCAGAAAACGTGCAACATTTCAGGGCACAGCAGCTGGAGGAACAATGGAGATTGTAGTGAATGGAACAACAGGTCTGTTGCATACTGCTGGGAAAGATGGAGTAACACCTCTTGCAAACAACATAGTGAGATTAGCCACACACGTTGAAAGAAGGCTTACAATGGGAAAGAAAGGGTATGAAAGAACCAAGGATAGATTCTTGGAACACCATATGTCCCAGAGAATTGCTCTGGTCTTGAAGGAAGTATTGGAGAAGTCAGAGTCTTCAAAAACTCAATAGAATTTGACCCTTAAGCCTCACGCTTTTGTTAGATCCCTGTATCACAAGGAACTACTAGGCATAAAATGGGAGTTTTTGTTGCACTAACCATTACATTTAAAAAAAAAACGCATATGCCTAGGCTTGTAAATCTGACACTGAGGGAGAGAACAGATCCTGCTTGTAAACTCATTTTCTAATTCCAGGGTCCCATGTCAAAGCGCTTAGGACAGGGTAGACATAACAAAACCAAGGCACTGTTTGAAGTGAATTAATTAAATTTCGAGTTGGGCCATGTATATAGGTGGAAAATGAAAGCAAATTTATCAACACATCCATATTGTTATCAATGAAAGAGCGTCTCTTTACAACCCTGACAAGTTGGGGTCTAATTCGTTTTCACAGTATAGCTAACTTCTTTAGTGCCACTCCACTTTTGAAGCTTGTACTTCACCATTCTCACAATCTTGTAAAACCAGAAAGCACTCACCAGCTGTAGTCCCAGTGCTGTTGCCTGATCCAATTACATAATTATGTTCCTAATCCATAAAATTAACAACACAATGTTCATTAACTGAGGTCAAGTGAGTACCTTAATAATGAATGGATTTTGGGCAGTCAGAGTAACATAGGTAAGGTAAGGTCCTCCCACCATTCTTGCAAATGAGAATATAGCTGCAAATAGAATCTGTGTCACAGCAAAAGACCACATCAGAAACTTGTGGATTAATCTCCAGAATTTCACTTTCTCGACTTAGAAACAGGAGCTGCATAGAACTCACATCAGCTGCTAAATTAAGCTCAGTGTCTCTGTAACCAAGTTCCTTGAGAAGTTCCCTTAAATGGAGGAAAGGGCTCGAGAGCTCGGTTATCCATAAAGCTGCTACCATTTCTGATCCACACTGCAAGCAGTAATAGCTTCAGCTTGGAAGCAAAAATTTTAAAGAAATCTATATATTTCTGTAGATTGTATCGGTTATCAGTGAACTGAAATGTATACTATATGGACTGTTAAGAAATTGCAGATAAAAGTTTTCGATTTTTTTTTGGGGACAATTTGTCCTTCCTCCTAATATTAGATAATTATTAATTGTATTTTTCTGTTTTTTAATAATTTGCCGGTTAAGTTACATAATTTAATCTAGATAAAGGTAATAAAGTGACTCAATAAATAATCTAAATTAATGAGTCGAAGTTCAGGCAGAAAATAGATCTCAATTAGTGTGAACCGGATTCATATCGAATTTGTGATGAGGAAGTCCGATATGGAAGCTATATATAAAAGTTAAGGTTTGTTGCAGTTGCTTATGTAATTTGTAAGCATACGGATACTCTGACTCGTTAAAAGTGCTTATATCTTAAGAAAACTGTAGAAAGGCGTTAATCACGAGTTTGTGAACGTTTTTCGTAAAAGTCCCAAAAAATTGGAGCTCGTTTTAGTCTCGAAAATTGCTTCAAAAAATCAAATGGAACTAAAATTAGGTATCTCACATTTTCTTCGTTTTTAACCCTTTCATAAACGATCCGAGACACGTAATAAAGCCTATCCTAATTGTTACTTAGACCAGAAAAAACAATTGAAAGGAGGCGAAGTTTTGAGAAATGGGTAACCTTCTGATAAGCAAGACCAGCTCCAATTCCCACAATGCTCACCAGATGGTGAACAGCGTTGTCCAGATTGAATCTCTTGTCGAAGAAGCAACACACCATGTCGTATATCAGGTACGAAACACTCACCGCCAGTGCTCGCATCTTCTCAGGACACCAACAACTGTACTCAGATTTGTTCTCGAGCCACAGATAGATCAAAACAAACCAAACCCAGTAGAAATCTAACTACGTACCTGACTTGGTGAAGATTTGGAAGCCAAAGGACAAACTGGGCACCTCCAATCTTGGACAGTTAGAGTAGCCAACGCCACTGCCAGAGTCGCATGAACTGTAGACACTAGACGATTACAGAACTCGAAACTACGTTTAGGTAACAGTTTCCTGAAGAGCAAGAACAACGTTGCCCAGGAAACAACTCCATATACAATGATGTCAACCACAAACTTCTCCATTTTCTTGCAATTCTAAACCGCAGACGGACGAAAACAAAACCCTTTTCAGGGTGATGATTAAGTACCACAAAATCACCCTTCCCTACAAACTGCTAAGCATGTGGAAGGTATATTCTGGTTGTGAAGCACTGTTACATTAAAACCTGAAATCCCAGTGAAGCTGGTTCTTGTGTTTAGTAGTTGAGTTTCATTAAATTTATTTTATGGATGTTAGGTGGAGGTTTGGCTATTATTGCCTTCTACCTCATCATCATCATCATCATTTACTAATAATAATTGCTGTAACTGCTAAATTATATCTATTGATTTGGTGTTCTAATTCTTCTGTATCATACTAATCTAAATTAGTTTGGTTTGTTTAGTCTTTTCGTAAGAGTTTTAGTTTTCGTGTCTTCTAACAAGAATCTTCTTCAAATCTCTTTAATTTTGTTTTATACCAAATCAAAATTGGATTTATCTTGTTTAGAGTAGCAATGATTTTCATACGTCTAACTTGTTGGATCTTGAATCTCTTCTGAATTGTAAAAATGGTCATATTTTAAAATAATAAAAACTTTAGGCCCGCGGTCTAACAAATTTCATATTGAGTGTTGTTGTTCTTGTAAAAATTTCACATTAAAATACAAGATTTATTAAATAAATTTTGTATAGGGTGTTGAAAGGCCTAATTTACCTCAAAAAGTTAGCTTAAGAGGGAATATTTGTGCACTATTATAAATGATTGTATGCAATTACACTTGTCTGATGTAAGATTATTGATACACCGGACATCGTCTCAAACCATCGAGACAAACGGGCTCTGATACTATGTTGAAAGGTCTAACTCACTCCCAAAAGCTAACTTGAGAGTAGAGATTTGCACACTATTATTATTATTTTAATATTGTTATTAAAATAATGCCCACGGACATGATCACATGAATGCCCAAGTCCGCCTCTATTTTAAGACAAGCAATTTCAAGAGGGACTTTTCATGGGTTCAATGTGGAAAAAGATAGATCAAGCGCCTAAATTTTAGGTAGCTTTGCAAAAAAATTGTTAATTTCTTCGTAAGGTTTAGATTGATGGTAAGAATAATCTTAACAAAATATGCATATATGGATGGTTTAAGGTTATATAGATAAGATAATTAGGTATGACAATAGA
>JAOQMR010000002.1:1134853-1160732 GCA_027563865.1 Erythroxylum pelleterianum | reverse complement strand
ACCAGTTTCTTTCTAACGTTGACGGAGAAGAGTAACTTCGCGTTCCGACAATGACCGAGGTCGAGTGTTCGAACCCAGGAGCGCCAAGTGTGGGAGGCCAGAGTTTCAAAGGTGGTGCACTTCAACGACGGGACGCACTGCCTTTTGAGGTGTAGGATATGGGGGGCGGTGAAGGTTAAGGAGACGGGAACCAGGGGTTGAGACCGTAAATATTGGATGATGTGGTCATTGTCACTGGGGGTGTTTCTGGCAAAATGAGCGTGAGTGAAGTTTACCTGCGGGGGATTTCGGGCTCTTAACACGTGGCGGGAGTGAAATGGTGTGATTGGCAGATCTTGATTGGGCTTAGTTGAGAGGTGGGCCCACGCATGTAAGAACTGCGATGTGCCTATGCCGTCACACAGACAGTGATTGATGGCGGTGCAGACTATCATTCCTCCACACCGGAGTTTCGTTACCTGCCAAATCCGCCAATTAATGAAAATATTAACAATATCATAACTATGCTATCGCTGTACGATTTTATCTACATAAATACGTGAGATTATGAGAAATGTACGGATGAAATTGTCTGAAATAGAATTATCGTAAAATTATGATCATAGAGAATTTGATCTCAAATATTAAATTATAATAAACAATCTTCATTTTTTTAGCCTAAAATTAATGCTAAAAATAAAAAAAGAAGACTTTGGATTCCAAAACTGAGATTCAGACAGAGACCGGCAAACGACGTCGTGGGCACTTCCTGAGGCTAGTGTCCCATTATGAATATGTTGTATTGGCAGCGTCACTCTCGCTGATGTGTATGATTGAAAAAGAAAGATCAAAGTGAACAGTTTGGAACTACATTAATCTACAGTTGGATATGTTAGATGGAATTGGCGCACTATGGTTATTTGGAATCTCCACAGTTTCAAAGAATTTGATATAGTATATGTTCATCAATTGAGCATCAACAAATATACCAGTTAATCAAACCACAAGTCAATCAATAAATTATGGTAAGGAACTAATTCTACTTGGTAGAATATAAAACTTGTGTGTGATTTTTTATGAAGATTTTGTTACTGAGTGATGGGAGAGCAGCATGAAGACAGAACATTTAACAGAAAGAAAGCTCTTAATTGACTGTCAGAAGAATAAGAGAAATCGTACCTGAACTACGAGGGGAGGGAAGTCCAGGAAACTCTCAGCTTCCACTCTACATAGAAACTTGCGCCAGGACCTGTTTGGTTTCCTAGAAAGTTCAAGGAGTTCTTCAGCCGTGATATCCATGAAAGCTTCAGCAAAGATAGCTCCTTCCCCGTTACAATTAATTTCAAGCTTTTGATCATCTTCTATGCTCGTTCTCAACCTTCCAGCTAATGGATAGTACTCCACAAGAACGTTAGACAGTGAAAACTTCAAGATATCTGGGCTCACGGACTTCTTATAAACATAGAGATATTTAATGGAGAACCTGAGGAAATTTTGGTCATCAAGATTGGATAGATGGAGAGAATGCTTTGGGGTTGGTTTACTTGGGGGGATTAAGACTGGTTTGTTTTGATAACAACAATCTGGTAGCTCTCGTGACATACTTATCTCCCAAGCTTTTGCTCTGAAAACGTTTCTTTTCCTCTTTCAAGCAAACTTTTCTTTATCAGAACATGTACAGAGGATTTGGCTACAGAGACACTGATTAAAGAGAAGCAAAGACAAACATAGGTGCTGCGTAGGCAAGAGGAACAGAGATCTATAGTTGGATATGGCAGAGTACGATCAGATTCCTTTTAGAAACGGGTCTCAGGAGAGTGCGTGCAAATGGTACGCCTTTTATAGGCTCACCTTCTCATAACAAGCATCTTTCCGTACGCATTTTTCATTTCCCTGTCGATGTGAAATGGATCGATTAAGATTTACTCCGTAACATGTCTAAAAATTTATAAAAATACAGAAACCAATGCCTAAAAAGTCGTAAGATTATTAATAACCATAAATACGGCGTGCATGGTATTTTTCTTGATTGATTGACATAAAATTCCAACATGCTCAGGTTCTTAGACCAACTAATGATGAGATGGAGTATATTTATTTTCTTTTTTGACAATTTGTCACCAAAAGGAACAAAATAAAGTTACTAGATTTCGAAGACTTCCCTACGCAAACAAATACATGTTAGATTTAGAAGGATGCATACATGAGGAATGATTCAGTTTTCAACCACTAGGCTGGACGATTTATCCTGAAGTGGTTAAAGGTATTACCACCACATGGGTAGAGGACATACTAAAGAAAATTTCGTGCTTGAGAGGTTGAGAGGCTAAATCATCAATCGCCAGTTAAGCAATATAATAGATATCATTATGTCTGATCTTGAGTCATTTTGTTTAGTAGTCGTGAACTAAAAATGAGGTGAAGACACGGTCCACATACCTTTTCCTACCGTTTCCCTTTTTCTTCCACCAATCTTGAGCTACAAAACAGTTTAAAACGATGATTTGAACCTTGTGTCTCCTCTGTTCTCTATTTTTCTTCAGAATATTGTGTCCTGTTGACAATCATAAACGTTGCTCAACAACAGTCTAATTTAGCTAAAACTCTTAAATTGACAGGCCAGGATTCCCGGACGCTGCGAGCTTTAATCATGTCGACAAAGGTAGAAGTGATGGGCAACCAATACAATCTAGAATGGATTCTACCGATTCTCTTCCCAAGTAAAAGCTTAAGGAGGAGCACATGGTTAATTCCTTCCTAGCTTTATCTATAGCCGCCTCTCTTCATTGATTTGGACTTTTTCCTTTTTAAATTACATCTTTAGGGGTTATTTTCGGTTAAAGGAATAATGCTTATGCATGATCTATGATCTAAAGCCATGGCTGATTTTTCAGTTTCAAGAAGCTTTAGTTGGTTCAGAAATGATTAAGCATGATTCCCCTTGTCTTGACAAAGTAGTCAAATTGAAGCACTAAAGCTGCCTATCAAGACCCAGAAAAGGGAAATAAACTTTGGCATACTAAGCAACCGAACAAGCATCAAGTTCTCTAAGACAAGGACTTCTAAATATTTAACGTCAAATAACAAAAGCTAGAAAAGGTATGGAAAACCTAGTGGTGTTTCTTTCAAGTTGCTGCTTACTAAAAGAAGGATACATTCCCTTAGGACTTGAAGAATCTATTTAGCTTCGGAGCATTTTGTTCTCCCCTATTAGGATATCATGTATTGTCTATGTTGATTATTGCTTTTTGACCGGGGAAAAGTGGAATCAAGTTCCTGTCAACCTCATCTTTAATGATACACATACACGCCCTAACCAGCAGAGCATTAGCGTGAGATTCTCCAGAAAATCTAATGTATTCATCTGGAAATTGCAGCATTTTGGAGTCACCACGTGCTCAACTGGGATATTAACATTTTAAGTGCGGGCTCACCTCGTCAACCAGCAATATCGCATGACTACATGCAAATCTGCAAGCATTATCTTATTAAACAGAGTGACATATAAGCAAGAATTAATTACATGCAAGTCCGCATGACAAATGATACCTTAGTAAGTCTTACTATGATGACATGATAAGTGAGGATTAAGCATATAATTACAAGATACCAAACTATTATTGCAACCATTATTTGAGTAAGAAAAAGAAAAAGAGAAAGAAAATACAAGTTAGATAATAGACGCCCAGAGAGGGTCAGCTATAGCTCACCAAGTCCTGAAACTTGTTTTTCACCGATTCCAACTGATTGCAGTTGTACTGGAATTGGAAAAGGGGCAGAACCAGAAATAAGGGGGTACAGTCACAATCGTGCAACATAGGAGTTTGCTTGTGTGACGTATCTCACCCATCTATACGGATCAGAGGTTGACGATTTCTTTGCTATTTGCAAATATTTTACCTGTAGCAGGAAACCGCAGAAAAGGGCAATTGGTGTTTCAATATGATTCAACGGTGGATGTGACAATATTGATCCACAAAATGCACCACCACATGGATGCTCGAAATCGTCAGCCCAAAGAATCTAAAAAGCCAAAGTACTATGATCCCCAAGGAAGGGAGTGTGAATAAGCAGAACGTTAAAACAATTTAAACAGGGTAAGCTGCTGGTCATCACAGTTAAGCTCTTATTGTCTTTTTTCTCCTCTCATATGAAAATTTGCAATTGTCATCAATCGTCATGATTTTTAGGAGAGAATAAATTCTCATAACTATGCTTTTCATGTTTACCTGAAGCCCTGACACATTATGCATTGGAATGATAAAGGTCATGTTAATTGGTCCAGCTTCCTGGAGACATTTCCTGCACCAAAGGAACAGATTTATACTTCCCAACTTATGATATGAAATTTTATTAAATGGAACAAAATGAAAATCTTTTACCATGCATCTCATGTGGGAATGTAAGCCTTGCATGAAGTGTGTGTTCAGATCCTCCAACAATCTAACATATATAAGTTCTTATGAGTAAGATTGATAATCCGAGCAATTACATACTGGAACAAGAAGCCAAGGGAGAATTCCTGCAATACTATATGGCCTATATTTACGAGTGTACCATGGGGGAAATTTGTTACCTTCTTCAACCCCCAAACAACTTTCTTACTTGATTCCTTAAAATCAGTAGTGTTCTCAACTGTTCCAGGCTCCAATTCAAAACTAACCTGGAAAGCATATATATACCACATTTTCATGAAGATTAGCATGAAGCGTATGCTCTAAAACAGGATCTTAGCAATTCAGTGAATTTTCATGCATCTTCATTTGTTAAAAGAGAAAAAGTAAAGGGGGGATTTCATAAAAGCAGTGCAGTGAAAATGTACGCATAATTACAAAAGCAAAACGTTCTGGGATTAGCTTTCCCGTTTCTGCTTTTCCCTGGTGCATGAGACATTTTTACTTATTCTCTCTTGTTTTATCTGATATCCGTCACAATATACCTTCTTCTTCCCATAAGTTAAAGCCAGCTTCCTGTCTAACTCTTCAAATGATCCAACTTATCAGTTTTTGCACATAGAATATATGTGCCCATGAAATAATTGTCCAAGATCCATGTTGGCATACCAAAAGACAACTAAAAAAACCATTTCTGCAAACTTATTGTCCTTGTCATTCTTCATCTAAAGAGTGCAGTCAAAAGTGAAACAAGCAAACAAGAAGACAAAAGAATTACTTAAGTTCATTAGCCAATTGTCTCCTAGACTGAAATCTTGCTTATTCCTCAAGACAAAAGGGTTATATTTTTAATAGAAACACCTGTTAATATATGGTGGCACTGGGGTCTCCACAAGTGCAGTGTTTGCAGTAATAGCAGAGGAGAAATCAGCTCGCACTTTGACAATCAATTCAGCCTGAGAGAACCTACTGAAGTTAACAATAGACAGGATATGAGACTCTTAAGGCTTATACTCACCTTAAAAGGTCCTGCTTCTTCAATCAGAGTGTTAATGCGAAATGGTGGCTTGAATGCCTTGGTTATACGGTAGTTCATGACATGAAGTTCACCTTCAGGTGCCACCTATCAAAATTATCCTCCATAACTTTAAAAATATAAGTAAAAGCATGTGAGACTTACATGATTCACATTACATTTATACTAACCATTGTCAAAGTCCTATCTACATCAAAACTGTCGAGATGTACTAGTTCATGGAAATTACAATCATCCAGAATCACTCCACCTGACCGAGGTGCACTGTAATCTGTGGCAAGAAGAAGCAAATACGTATTATACAAGGAAAATGAAATGACTTGAAAATATTCCCAATATTATGCACTGCAGTAAAGGTAGCAAAGATTTCTTCAAGAAAGAATAATAAAATTGAAAATTGTAAAGGGAACATAGCAGACATTTGATTGTCCTAGAGTTCAAAATGACAAGTTTAGACTTGTAAAACTCAAATTTCATGAACATACTGATCACATTTTCCTAATGTCTGACGCAAGAGCCATAAAAAATATGAAGAGGAAAAGGCCCAAAGATCCAAAACCATTTCTACTACCAAACTAGCATAAATTGATGCTTCACCTCTTCCTACGCTAAATCATTATTTAGAGCTAGCCGGATTTCTGGATTGCCTCCAAGATAACTTTCCATTTGAATTGTTCCATCAATTTCAGAAGTGAGTATGTATCCCTGTGTGATCAAAGTTTCTCCACACGTTACTAAGGAAAAAAATCACATAAGATAAATGAAATGAGAAGAAAATAGTAAACGTGATGTCTTATGGAGGTAACACTCACACTAGAGCTGAATGTGACACTTATTTTCTCAATTACATCCACAAAAATTTCTTCTCTCTTCCTGCCCGGCTCCTTAGAAACAATAGATTTCGTGATCGCTGTTCCTGGCATCCTTTCGGCCCCTTGCTGATTGTGGATTTAAAAAGGTAATTAAACTCACCTTTCAAAGACCATAGTTGCAGTTTATGTTGCTAAAACAAGTTGTTACCACAAAGAACGAAGCAAGACCAAGGCTTGGCAAATGTGCAGCATCCACTGCAATTGGCTCATTGAATACATAGGATTTCATAACCTCAGTTGATGTTGTTTGCACATAGCCAAAATCCTGAATGCATAGAAGGAACAAATCATGTTGCAAAAGTTGCAAGTCAACGGATAATCAAGAAAGCCTTGAGCTTTATTCACAATAAGTTAACATTTTTTGTTTCTTTTAAGTGAAGATTAACATTTTTTGTTTCTTTTAAGTGAAGATACTCTTCCATCACCATTTAAAAACATCAAACTGGAAATATCGTCTACTAGATTTCTTTGACAAACATCTAATCAGATGGACCTTCACATGCAGCAGTGACAACCAAGTAAACAGAATCAAATACACTAACCATTTCATACCAGCTTCCACCATAGTAGAAACCCCGAAAACATCCAAGAAAGGGAAATTAAAGAATGAAGTGGAACTTACAATAACTTCATCCAGCAACTCATATACAAGCACAAAATTTTTGCGCAATGATTCTTCATTAAGAACACCAAAATAATCTTTGATCACACGTGCAATTCTTTGGGAGTTCCAGAACAAGAGAAGGAGAGACATTAACTCTAGTAGTAGCAACAAATAACAAACCAGCAATCTCCACATGAAAGTAGTTCACATCATTCGCGTTCTGACAAACAAAAAAGATCAATAAAGACAGTATTGATAGATATTGTACATTACAATACAAATTTTCATGGAAACAATCAAATACACAAACGCAAAAAAGAAAAAAAAAAGTAGTTTTAACAAGACGCTGAAATCACGACATGCTCCATTATTGAAGATTGAGCTCCTTAGCAGAAAAAAAAAAACCAAAACAATAAACTAAGCGACACATCAAAACCGTTTCAACTCGATAATTTTAAAAAAGAACTCACAAATATAGGTGGAGCATCTCCTCCTCCATCCTCCTTCCAGAACTTGACTTTATTCTTGCACAACAGAGCTTAAGCAATCGGCTACAATACACCAGAATTACATGCAAATTACTCATACACATGTTAATTAAATGATCAACAGATAAATTAAGAGAAGAGATTTCAAAGTGAAAATTAAGACTCACAATCACGGAAGACAATGCAATCGCCTCGGTTAGAGAGAATGAAGAACTGCGAAATCATCACCTACGTTCAATTTCAGAAACCGCTCACTCTCAACGGCGTGTGCGTGGGCAGTCTCTGCTTTATTTCTTACGTTTGGTTTCGTTTAGTTTACCAGCAAAAAGAACAAGAAAAGAGAAAGGTGGAAAGAGAAAAATGTAATGGACAAAGCAAAAGTGGCATGCACACGGATTCCGCGACACGTGTTCTTTCTTATTTTCCCACTCTTGCTATTTAGTATTTATACGGTGTCGTATATCCGGTTCATTTCCTTGGATGTGGCTGGCTCAAAGAAACGCCAATGGCCCAACTTACAACTTCTAATACAAATATACGGCTCCAAGGCCCAATAGGCCCCAACTTAAGGAACGAACAAGGAAGCTTTATTTTTTTTAACAAAAAGCTATAATTATTATTTTTAATACATATTTACAAATTTTAATTAAATTATATTAATATATTTAAATAATTAAATTCAATTTTTTATCACAATAAAAATAAATTCATATCATCATCATCATCATCATTATCACACTCAGTCTGAAGTTCGGTATTGAAGCATGGTGTGTAAAGGTCTGATAGTATGTAGCCTTACTCCTACACAGTAAAGAAGCTGTTTTCGGTAGACACACATGCAGATGTGATAAAAAACAACGATGCAGGTTCACATAATAAATAAGTAAAAGAAAGTGAGAAAAATAAATCACAAATAATACAAATAATACGAAAATACTTAATACAAATAATAAAGATACAACTACAAAATACTAATAATGAAATAATAGTAATAAAAATAAAAATTAAAAAATAAAAATAATAATGATAAAATTGAATCTATTAAGAAACTCAATAAAAAGAAAAAAACAAAAACAAAATAATAAGAGTGTAATTTTGTGAATACAATAAAGTTTTTAGATTTAATTTTATAGTTAAATTGACACGGAAAAGATAATTTAACAACACTACAAACTGTAATAACAATAAATAATCGCGAGAAATTGAAATACCAAAAATGCTTACAAGGTGCCACCCTTACCTTCTCATACGATTAGGATCGACTGGCGAGTGTATCCTTATTTAAAGGACTACAAAGAATAACTGGAGAATGGGTAAAGACATACCTGAGTGGATGACCGTGAAAAAATCCATTGTGACCTTGATGTCACTACAAATGATCTTGTATTTAAATAATTAATTGCTTTTTAACATAAACTATTAAAATAAATTAAATTAAAACTAAATTAATTAATTAAAAATTTTATAATTAAATCGCTTACCAATTTGATTTTTTAATAATAGCTATTTTGAAGGCCTAAATGATCAATTATCGAACCAAGTCTCGACTAATTGATTTAACCAAAAAGATGAAAAGACGAACCATGACCATGAGCACGACTCACTAATCCAAAGCCCTATCCTATCCACTCGACGCGATACCGTCGCACACGGCGTGTGTCTCGTCTTGGGACAGGGGAACAGTAAACTAGCGTAGCACCGACGTAAACGGAACGGAGATCTAGCGGCACGCGGACCCGTAATCTTGTGAAATTTATAATTGAAATGGTCTCTTTCTAGATTTAAGATGAGGGAGAAACAAACGCCGTCAGTAACGGCGGTGTGTTGACGGTGACAAATAAAGAAAGAAAAGGACAGAGCAGTGAGTCTTGGAGTTGGACCCACCCAATAAACAATAACACGCCTGTCTAGATTACGGATGTCCTCCAAAAACGATGGATCTGATTTGAATAGTGACATTTTATAGTCGAAATCTCTAATACTCTCTTATAGGGTCAATTAGTTCCAGTTGGGAGATTAACAAAAAGCATGCTGATTGAACACATCATTAATCACCACCCGCCAGGTTGATGAGAGACGTTAATGTCAATTAGTGTGTTTTGTTTGAGAAGATTAAGGAACCTCAAAGCTGTCACGTCTTAGTAGGCATAAAGCGTTAGATTAATCAAGTAAAGCAAGAGGACTTGGAGGTTGCAATTAGCTGTAAAATATAATTAAACAATAACAACTAAAGTGATGGTGACCTCAGAAAGAAGTAGCGAGTTCAATAATTGAAACTTCTTGTCTTTTGGTTAGTGACGTGTGGATACGTACATGCAGGGAAAGAAATGTTATAATAAATGATTAAAAATGGATAAAGGAGAATGTTGGCATAATAATTTTTTTTATGGACCTAGATCTAGTGATTAATCTCCTTGCTAATTTATAGGCACCTCACTGAATGAGACAACTAGCTCAAAGATTTAAAGCTTCTCCATACTCAAAGTTAAAGATCGAATTCCTGATATTTAATTAAAAATGAACAAGTCCTGTCTACTCAACCACACCCTTAAAATTTTGGCATCATAAATCTTTAGCACAAGGTGCATTGTTTTAAAACTCGGACCGGACCGGCCAGTTCAACCGGTAACCAATTGGCTATTCGGTCCGGGTGACTCTTAAAAATCACTCCCTAATTGAACTAGTGAGAACCGGTGAAAACCGATCAATTGACCGGTCTAACCAGTCCGGTTCGACCATTGGTTCAATGAATTTTTTATTTTTTTTAATATTTTTATATTATTTAGTATATTTTTCTAATTTTAATATTAATAATATTATATATAATTAAATATAATTATTACATAATTATGACGTCATATCGGTTCGACTGGTAGTTGAACCGATCAAATCATTGATAAAAAAAAACTTCTGATTTGATGTCCGGTCGGAATTTTAAAACTTTGACAAGGTAGATGTCAGCGAGTGCATGTCAGCGAATGGATGGCATGAGGAGGACATAATGGCACACGAAAATGTTAAATGAGAACAGGAGAATTGATGCTATTCTTTTCTTAAAAGTAGTCATTGTAATTTTTTGGTTACGAATGTCAGAGCCTCTATGTATTAATTCAATACAGTATTTGCTCTTTTTTGGCTAAATATTACTACTCTAAGTTGATATCATATTTTGTTTCGGTCTTGTTTTTCACATAAAATTGAAAAAAAAAGAAAATTTTTTACTATATAATAATTTACAATTGTAAAACTTTTGAATTCGAATCCTTTTGAGTTAGACTTAGCTAAAATAGCATAATAAATACAAGTATTATAACTTATGATTCAAAAAATCGAATTGGTTCAACAATCTAATCGTAAAAATCTTGACTTGACCAATTTTTCAGCTCAGTTTTGACTTTTCAGTTTTATTTACTTTAATAACCTTTGTTGTTAAAATTAAATTGATTTTTATAAACTAATCAATTTTTATAAATTAAAATAAACTAATTATTTTTATTTGACAACATTTATTTTTAATTAAACTTTAAATTAAGGACAATCTTATTTTAAATTCTTTAATTATATTTATTTTTTAACAAATTTTATGACGGTCTAATACTTGTTGAATGTTTTAAATTTTAAATTTCTTATCTTATTAATTTAATTTTTGCTTTAATTTTAAAAATATTGATTATAATATAGCAAAATTGTCACTAATAACATAGTTTGGTCGATAAATAAAAAGTATTCTTCGTGAGCTAACGTTTTAAACTTAGAGATGACTACAAACTTATGAATAATTTTTTTATTAGATTTATAGAAATATAAGAATTTGAATTCAATATTTTACATAATATATTGAAAAAAATAATTAATTTATTAAATATAATACTCAATTATAAATATAAATTAATCGCTATCATCGCTTAATTGTAAATTAAAATCATTTTTTAAAAAAATAAGAATCAAACTCAGACTTTTTTTAAGATCTCTAGCTTTTGTCATTTTCTCTCTAAGAAATTTCAACATATTCTTTAAATGGATTGTTTCAAAAGTTTATTATCGCCGTATCTAATAAATGCATTTATTTCATAAACATCTTTCTTCCTGGAACTTTAAAATCTTTATTAAAATAAGCTTATTTATAAAGAATTTCCATACAAGTTTATGAACAACGAGCCACCTGACCCGACAATGCGAAAATCTGTTAGATTGCTGAAATTCATATAATGGATCCGAAGATTGCTCCACGGGTAGTGGAACTGTGTCCGAAGTTCACTAGATTCGAGCTGGAGACCACGGTCTCAGGGCTCTTGATCGTTTTAGCCAAACCTTCCTTGCTTGTTCCTGAATAAACTCTGAGCCACAGCACCAAGGCTGGTGTTCACACGCTCTTAACGGCTAATCATAAATAGTGAAAGTAAGGCACCTTACGCTTTAAATTTAAGAAGTTAAAATATCGAGTTATGGAAAATGAATTATATATTCAAATTTGATTAAGATGATTGCTTAGGAACAATGGCATTTTAAATTTACTTATTAATTAAATGTAATGTATATTTTAATTGTGTGTGGTTAATTAATTTAATAATTTATAAAAATTATAATTATAGTAAGTTCAAATCAGGGCCGGTCCTATACTTTTATAGGCCCGGGGTAAAATTAATTTTTTTTAAAAACAGGCCCCGTCTCATAAAAAATAATTTTTGGCTAAGAAATTTTGGTTTATCTTATAAAAAAAAATTTTTTGGGCTAAAAAAAATTTTTTTAGCCAAAAAATTTTAGTTTAAAGAGGGGGCTTGGGGCACCCTCTCATTGAGGGCCCTGGGCGGGCGCCCTGCTCGCCCTTGCCCAGGGCCGGCCCTGGTTCAAATAAAAATAGAATATTTTATTTTAAAATAATATCATCTTGATTTAATTATTAAAATAATTTTATTTTATTTTAATTTTTTAGTTTAGAAGTTAAACGAAATTTAAACAGCAACAACAATATATCTCAATAAAAATCCTGCTAAACGTGAGATTTGAGGAAGTATAAAAGTACATAGTTTTTCTCTTAATTGGTAAAAGGGATATTTATGATAAATTCATATAAACAAATTAAAAAAATCAATAAAAGATACATAGTAAAATAATAATTAAAATTAAATTAGAGATAAAAGATAATAATAAATTAAAATAAGTATAAATAAATAAATAAGTACAAATAAATACATAAAAATAAATAACACGATAAATATAAAACAAGGTAATGAATAAAAATATATATCAAATAAAAAAGAAGAAAAATAAATAAAAAAAGCAAGTCTTTATAAAAAAATGTTTAATCTAGATAAAAAATATTTAAACTAAATAATTAAAAGAGAATTACTACATATTAAATATTTAAACTAAATATAAAATATAAAATATAAAAAAATATTTACAAAATGTATAAAAAAGAGACGATTTTTTTATATTAAATTATTTACTCATATTTTAGTGTGAAAAAATTTTCTATTAATATATTTTACTCTCTCTGATTCATAATAAGTGTCGTTTTTAGAGAAATGCACACTTATTAAGAAAGTTAATGAAATGTCTGATATACCCTTATTAATTACATGTTAAAGTGCCTTGAAAATATAATCTGTGTAATTAAGATGTGAGAGAAATTAAAGGTCAATTTTGGAAGTAAAATTATAAACATGCATACAAAGTCAAGAATGACACTTATTTTGAATAATTAAAATATATTTAAAACAACTTTTATTATGAATCGGAGGAGTATTAAATTAGAATCTAATTCCAAACTCAAATTGAAATTAGTGAACCTAATTGCTAATTACTTATTGCTAAAACGCCTGGAAGTTCAAATTTAAGGATGTGGACTTTAATGACCATTCAGCCTCCAATGAGTGTGTCACCGACAGTCACAGCTGCAGCAGCATTTTTAGTCGTGTAGGATACTATACATATATGTCGTTGACAGGCGTTGAGATGTTTGAAATTTGAACTCCTTTCTCTTTCCTGATTCTGGAGGAAGGAATTTACGCTTTCCCCAAGATTTCAACTTACATGTGATCAGATCAGCAACTTCTTTATCAAGGTCAAAGTTTTTCTGGGTTCTTTTCACAATTTTACGATGGCCCATAAATGCAAGAACTCGTGAGTATCCATGCCTTTTTCTTTTTATTGCTTCACAACAGTCCAAGAACAGTAAAAGCAAAAGTCCAAGAATGACCGATCGTATGGCACCAATACCAGATGGGGTGGTTGTAAATTGTGTTTTAATAAGTAGCTCATTCTGCTCTCCTTGTTTGGTGATTTCAGTGATCAAGTTGATCATGTTTAGCATCTCAACCCACTCAAATGTGCAGCAAGGAATTGGTACTGAATGTTGAATTTAGTTCAAAACTTGATCAACTTAAGTCGAACATGTTACTTCAGGCCTAACCAAACAATTTTTATCCTTCTTACACTTACCATGTGCAAACATCGGTCGAAGTAGGCCTTTTTTATCCGTAACTACATATCATGCCTTCACTTCGCTATTAAAGAGCTTACTCTTCTTCGGGCTCACGAAGTAGGTTATGAGCACCGACGAAGCGTGATGATGGCCATGGCCAACTGTCTGACAGACGTGTCTTTGTTGTAACTATCGAGCGGCAAAGAATGATACAAAGGGCCTGCAAAACAAAAAGTGACAGAAAATGATAATCCGAGACAGGATAGTAAAGTGTCTAAGTGGTTCCAGTAACGTGGCATTTTCAATCTATGTCCCTCACCGACTCGCTACATCATGAACCTAATCCACCAGTAAAAGAATAACTTTATATGGAGCCAAGCTAGTATATTATCTCCATCTCTCCCTCTTCAGTGATTGCTCTCTACCAGCAATCATTGTTTCTAACGAGCAAGCCTACTATTGGTTTCGTGTAGTTGGAGCTACGTTAGGATTCTAGTGGGAATGCCATTATTGTTAAGAAAGATGCTAGCTTGGAAATGCCATCCTCTGTTTTGAATTAGCATGCAACGTTCATGTTTTATGTGAAACTAAGAAAGATCTCATCAGAACCACTGCATCTAGTTAAATTCTCTGTTTTTTTTTTAGTCAGGTGGAGCAACTTCTCTTCTCTAAAAAAGCACAGCTATTTAATGTAGATCTCCTCTCTCTGTTTCTCTCCCACATGAAAAGTTCAAGTCTTTCAAGCAAATAAGCATTATAGCGACAAGCCGAGGGTAGTGGTACATTTTAACAGAAATTGCAGATAAATAGTATCAGATAAAAAGGAACCCATAAAAGTTTTCTGTCTTTCTCTGTTTCTGTTCACGTTTAGCTACTCTTTTCAAATATTTCCCTCCACCTCCCGAGAGATAGATACAGAGAGATGGGAACTATCTCAGTTTCCAGGTTGTTGTTGAACGTGTTCTTGATGGTCCTGGTTATGGGCTGCAAGCTGATTCACTGCAGTGTAACGTATGATAGGAAGGCCATTATCATCAATGGGCAAAGGAGAATCCTCATCTCTGGCTCCATTCACTATCCCAGAAGCACTCCTGATGTATTTCCCTTTTATTTTTTCGTTTGTGTCATTCTCTTTTTCAATTTGAAATGCTACTAAACATGTTTAGGAACTTCTTAAAATGACATTTTGGTTGTTCTCTTGATTTGTTTCTTCCTTGATTATAGATGTGGGAAGATCTCATACAAAAGGCAAAATATGGAGGGTTGGATGTCATAGACACTTACGTTTTCTGGAATGCCCATGAACCTTCTCCTGGCAATGTACTATCTTTAGATCTCCAAGTTTGCTTGTTCCTACTATTCTGCTTCTTCCAGTCTATTGAAACTTGCTTAATCTTCGTGTTCCTGAGCTTATTTCAGTATCATAAGTTCAATTCGGTAATGTTTGTTTTGTAGTATAACTTTGAAGGTAGATACGACCTGGTACGCTTCATTAAGACTGTTCAGAAAGTGGGACTCTATGCTCATCTACGCATTGGACCTTACATTTGTGGAGAATGGAATTTTGGGTACGCAATAATTATGGCTTTCCTTCTAATATTTATAGCCTTTGTTGCTTTCTTCCGTAGTTTGTTTCAGGTTGCAGAGTAAATGCCTGACAATTTAGGATCTGTTTCGTTCTCTTGGTTCCTGTTCATATATTTCCCTTTGTTTTTTTTTCTCTCTTTGGTTTTGCTGACTAGTTTTATTGAGAAGAACCTAATTTAAACGCTTATCACATTCTCTATCCTCCATAAATGTGTAGGGGGTTCCCTGTTTGGTTGAAATACATTCCTGGTATTAGCTTCAGAACAGACAATGGGCCATTCAAGGTTTCTCCTTTTCCAGTTTCCATTCTTCCGAGACGCTTAAATTAAAAAGGAAAAACTTTCAACTAATTAATCTATTTTTTCTTTAAATCTTCGTTATCTTTCTGTTGCTGCAGACTGCAATGGAAGGTTTCACCCAGAAAATTGTGGAGATGATGAAAAATGAAAACCTGTTTGCATCACAGGGTGGTCCAATTATCCTCTCCCAGGTGTGTTCTCTTGATGTCGGAACTTTAGAACTGTTCTGCAATTTGTTCGGCTGGAAGTCAAAAGCCCGTAGTATATTACCAAATGAAACTGATGCTCCACGTGTTGTCTGTATTTATATTCCATTTTGTAGATTGAAAATGAATTTGGAGCAGAAAGTAAGGCTCTTGGAGCTGCTGGTCAAGCATATGTAAATTGGGCGGCCAACATGGCTGTTGGGTTAAATACAGGAGTTCCATGGGTGATGTGCAAGGAAGATGATGCCCCAGATCCTGTGGTAAGCCCTCCTTTTCTTTCTTTCTGCCCCGAGTCCTCCTCATTAGTTCCATAGTTCTGTTGGAAACTGATGTTTATCTTTTTTCCTCAGTAACCTGACCTCTGGCTCCCTTTGAAACTTTTGTTACAGATAAATGCATGTAATGGTTTCTATTGCGATGCTTTCACTCCCAATAAACCTTACAAGCCTACAATGTGGACTGAGGCTTGGAGTGGCTGGTAAGCGCTGATATTGTTAGCTTATACAGCCAAAGTCAAATCATCTCAACTTTTTTGTTTCGTGAAATAAGGTTTACAGAGTTTGGTGGTCCAGTTTACGAGCGACCGGTTCAAGATTTGGCATTTGCAGTCGCTCGTTTCATACAAAAGGGTGGCTCATACCTCAACTACTACATGGTTAGTTATTCTGCTTGATCTAAAACATGGCGTAATTACAAGATTTACTTCTTAGCACGTGGCTTAATTGCTGTGTTTTTTGCAGTATCACGGAGGAACCAACTTCGGACGCTCAGCAGGAGGCCCGTTTATTACAGCAAGTTATGATTATGATGCTCCAATAGATGAATATGGTAATAGCACAGATTTTCATCCCTGTTAAAAGTGGAAATGTCTTACTCCAGAGTGTTAGCAAAGCTGACATAACTGATAATGTTCCCATTCTTGCAGAAGAAACTTTTCAGCATCTTCATATGTTTCTGAAACTAGTGTTATTTACAGATTCCTTGTTTTGTATTCTCATCCCTAGAGCTTCATGTAGATGATGAGTTTTGCTATATCTGTAACTTATGACTATAGAAACTGCAACTGGTGATTCATTTTTCTAGGTTTGGTCAGAGAACCCAAGTATAGCCATTTAAGAGAGCTGCACAGAGCTATCAAGTTAAGTGAACATGCTTTGATTTCTTCAGATCCAACAGTAACTTCTCTGGGAACCTATCAGCAGGTCCACCATTTCCAATCCAAAATTAACATTTTTCCTTGAACTAGTTGATGTTCTTCATCATGGTGTACTTGAATGACCTTGTTTTCGATACGGCCAAATCGCAGGCTCATGTATTTTCTTCAGGACAGACAAGCTGTGCAGCTTTTCTTGCCAACTACAACTCCAAGTCTGCTGCTAGGGTCACTTTCAACAACATGCACTACAATTTACCTCCTTGGTCAATTAGTATCCTTCCTGATTGTAGAAATGTTGCATTTAATACTGCAATGGTAAGTCAGCTTTAGCTACAATCTGTTTCAAGTACAAATTTTTCTCAAAAGTGGAAAAGACTAATTTCGTAATCAGAAATTACTGATACATGTTGTTGATGCAATTTTGTAGGTTAGGGGTCAAACTTCAATCCCACAAATGTCGCCAAGTGGTGTAGGGTTGCATTCTTGGGAGACTTATAATGAAGATATTTCATCGCTAGATGACAGTTCAAGGATTACAGCTGAAGGACTCCTGGAGCAGATCAATGTAACCAGAGATAATAGTGACTATCTCTGGTACATGACTAGGTAAGTTGGATGCTGATACTACATACTGACATGTCGAATCTCTGGTATCCTTACAGAAACTTCAATGACATTGTTAAATTCGACAAAGCAGCTCTTCTGATTCAGTTCTTTGCAACTAATGTGTCTATGGAATATATGTCACTGTATAAGAACATTTTTAAGTCAGACATGAACAAATGTTCCCTGCTATAACTCCAAGATAAGAAAACCTGACAGAACTAAGGTTGCTGAAACTGTTAGTATTTTGGATTCATTATATAACCAGCCACACTTTTTGCCACTGACTGTGCTGTTACTATTAGAATGATCTTTAACTGTAAATTCACAAATAAACTCTTTATCTTCTTCCAGTATCGACATCAGCCCATCAGAAGCCTTTCTTCGAGGTCAACAACAGCCGACTCTGACAGTGCAGTCAGCAGGCCATGGAGTTCATGTTTTCATCAATGGGCAGTTCGCAGGTATGCTTTGAATCTTGTACTCTAATCAGTTGATTTGTTACTTTGCTACTTGAACTACATTTTAGTTATGCTGCATTATGATTACAGGATCAGCCTTTGGAACCAGAGAGAATCGACAATTCACCTTTACAGGACCTGTCAATTTACGTGCTGGAACTAATAAGATTGCTCTCCTAAGCATAGCTGTTGGACTACCGGTTAGTTACCTTCCAAGGACCTGAGGATGAATCGTTCAGAATTCAATTGTAATGTTAAGATTTTATGAAGTTACTTAACTTATAACTACATATGCACTTGTAAGAATGTCGGATTCCAGTTTGAGACCTGGAAAACAGGCATCCTAGGTCCAGTTACACTTGGTGGCCTTAATCAGGGAAAGAAAGAGTTGGCAGGCCAGAAATGGTCTTATCAGGTTCAACTCTTTTATCTTTTTTGTGTTATGCAGTTATGCTTACGGATTATATAAGTTAAAAGTCATAAAGAACTGTACTGTAACAGGTAGGATTGAAAGGAGAAGCCATGAACTTGGTCTCTCCAAATGGAGCTCCATCCGTTGATTGGACCAAGGTGTCGTTAGCTTCCCAAGAACAACAGCGTTTGAAATGGTACAAGGTAAGTGAAAAGTTGAAAGAAGATGTCAAGGATTGAAGTGATGCTTACAGGTCTGAATCTTTTCAGGCTTACTTTGATGCTCCTGGAGGAGGTGAACCATTAGCTTTAGACATGCGCAGCATGGGAAAGGGTCAGGTATGGATCAATGGAAAGAGCATAGGAAGATACTGGATGGCTTATGCAAAAGGTAACTGCAACCGATGCAGTTACTCTGGAACATATCGAGCTCCCAAGTGTCAACTTGGTTGTGGCCAACCAACACAGAGATGGTAGTGAAAGAAAGAAATTTCTAGTTTTCTTATATACATACATGTTGCAGGATACGATTGGTATACTCTTTAACTTCTTAAATCTGCTTGGAATCCTCAGGTATCATGTTCCAAGGTCCTGGCTAAAGCCAAAGGGAAACTTATTGGTAGTTTTTGAGGAACTTGGAGGGGATGTATCAAAGATTTCTCTTGTCAAGAGATCAGTGGGATGATAAAATTCTTGAATGGTCGCTCTTGCTACAAGAGAAACAAGAAGCAAAGCTCGTAGCATTCCAGGCTCTTCAATGCTCGATACTACACCCGAATAGTTAGGTTTACAGATTTGTATCATAAACTATGAATTGCAAGCCGTTGAGGTACCTAGCTTCTGATAGGAATGTGTCTGAAAGGTCCATTTTCCTTCAGCATTTCATGATCTGTCTCCAAGTTTCACTGCTTTTTATAGAGAGAAGTGATCATTGAAATGGAAACCTAGAAGATGATTATCAGAAATAAAAATTCAAAGTCATAAAATCCTTTTCCTCAGTTCGACAGGGTCCTCCCTTCCTCCATTCCGTGCCAATAGGTAACTAGCAATAGAAAAGAGGATAGCCGAACTTGGCAAGCCTTGAACTTGCAAGCACTAAAAGATTAAAACCAGGTTTACTGCACAGAAAGCAACAATCACAATACATAGAGAAACAACTTAAACATCAGACCCTCAACTGAAGAAGCAACATAGACGAACACAAAAGTCAACACACACCAGCTTGTCCCTCATTATTCTAATAAACAAACAGTTTCAACGACATTTAAGTTTCCTCCTCCATCCTTTAGAAACACCTATGCAGCAGCAACATTCGCAAGCTTCTCGACTTTAACCAACAACTCCTCTTTCTTGGCGCCTACTATTCTCTCTACTTCTTGCCCTTCTTGCAAAACCACAAAGGTAGGCATGGCCTGTACCTTCCATTCCTGAGCAACAGGCTGCAGACACATCATAGTAGCAGATGATTGATTACAAACAAATGAAACAACAAAATTTCAAGAAAACATCAATCAGGTAATGCCCAGATTATTCATTACCGCCAGTTCATCCACATCTACTTTCAAGAATATGACATTAGTGATCCTCTTGGCCAAATCCGCGAAAATCGGAGCAATGAACCGGCATGGCCCGCACCATGATGCAGTGAAATCCACCACAATCTGTGAAAGAAAGTTGTTACGATTCTATCTTCGTAGATAAGTAACAAATCTTCACCTTTTCCAAGCATAAGATTTCTAAATGCGAACTGTTCAAGAAGTTGAAAAGTTTCTCTCTGGATCTATACTCGTATACCTATAACTCAATAAGAAACAACATAAAGAATCACCTACATTCGGAAATCGGAAACTAATCACTCACGATAAAACCCTTTCACAAGAACAAATCTCAAGTAATATGCTAAAATCAACATCAGTTTCAAGCCAAATTAAATGGAAAAAAGAAAACTTCATGAGCACATAAGATTAAAAAGAAAGACAATGATACCGGCTTCTTGGAATCAATTCCCTTCTGAAGTTGATCCGTCCAGGCCTCGATGGTGTGGACGGTAATGACTTGTCCCTCTTCGGCCATTGTCGAAAAAAGTGATTCTTCGAAGCTTTCAAGTATTCTCAGACTGTGTAAAAGGTGACGAGTAGAAGTGGTAGCCTCTCGTTTTATAGATACATAGGTGGAGCTTTCAGGACAGCAGTTAATGTTGTTAGGTTTGGAGATTATACTAAAAAGATGCCGTTTTGTGTTTTTTTTGGTAAAGGCAAAGGCGGGTGCTCTAGGAAGGTTTCAAATTAAAGTACATTTAAGTTATTTACATTTACACTAATTCTAGCTTTAAGTCAGATAAATTCCTTGCAAGAAGAAAAACTCTAATCTCAAATTTTAAACAGTCGCATATATAAGAAAAATTTAAACCCACTACTTCACTTAAATCAAGAGAATCCCCTTACTAACTTACCCGCGATGTCGTTTTATTGATTAACAATGCCAAGGGGCGATGCATAACTTGTCGGTATAAAGCAGAAAGCAAACCGACACGGGTACGGTCACCCATCACAAGGTCAATTTGGAAATTTTCATTTATATGTTATTTGTGTCTTTGACTGATTGTGAGATTATGTAATTCGAAATCATGACCTTAATACGAGAAAGTCAATGAATAGATTTAATTTTTTAATGCATAAATTTTTAATCATTTCTATCTAAACTTTAGTGTACTCTCCAAGTCAAGAATTTTTTCTCTTTAAATAACTTTTTAAGCCTCAATAATTTAAAACATCAATTTTTTTATTTAAGACTCAGCCTTAAGCTATAACGACGTAATTTTGAATTAAGACTCGACCTGCCCAATTTTTTTACAATTTAAAATATCAAAACGATGTAGGTTTGAATATAAAGGTCGAGTCTTCCGAGGTCAGTTAACTTGGGCTTAACTCGGGCCTGCCTGTTGACTTCAGGCTAGGCCAAACTTAAGCTCAATTCTCATTTTCGGTAAAAATCAAAATTTTATAATATTAGTTAATAATTACTTAATTATATAATATTAATGAGAAGCATACAAATATACATAAAATGTTTAATATTTTAATTTATCGCAAATATAATTAATAATTATTTTTTATTTTTAATCCTATTAATATAAAAAATCTTAATTGATAGTTTGTTTTTAAAACAGTCTCTTTATTAGTTAGGGCTAAGATTGTCTACTATTGAATTTTCTCATATTCTAACGAAAATTTTTTATAATTATTTCTACACTGATAAATTGATATTTTATTTTTATTTGTTTATAATTAAAAATATATTTATTTATGTGTCTCAACTTATTTGATTTGAATTGGATAAAACAATTTAATAGAGCTAACATTTAAATTATATTTGTAATAAATAAACTTGATTTTTAATACTTTTAATTAGAATTATAAAATTAAATAAAATTTTAGATTTAAAATGTGGTTTACTTCCTGTGTAAACTCACATCCATTATTGATTTGCCTTAATGGATTTAAGTATAATGGTGTAAATAGGAGACTTGGAAATTTAAAAAAAGAATAAAACGTCCAAGCTGTAGTCGGTGATCATCAACCTTAATTAAGCACACCTGTAAAGCCCATTCATTAAACACTACTAAACACTTACAAATATTCTGCCAGCTGGAAAAATAGTGGCAGCCAATGACAATGACCTTCTTTCTTCATTTTTCTCTTAATTTCTCGGTTGGTAAGTGTGTCTAAAAACATCCTGTTTCATTTGCATGGAACACTTCGCTTATAGGTCTCTTATTGTGTTTGTTTTGTAGAAAAGTTGGAGGAAATTATTGAGCATTACAACCTCAAAATCTCTCACACTTAAGTCCGAAAGTCCGAAAATCTGACTAAGAAGTAATTGAGATTATCATTAAGTTGAATCTAAAATTGAGATAAGGATAACCTTAGACTTTACTCTTAAAATTAAGTATCGTTTTGTTATTAATAAATTATATATTGAATTAGTGATTAATTTAAGTAATGATTAATAATTACATACATGGATTATATTTACTTTAATTATCAAATAATTGTAAAGATTATGAGAATGAACAAATAATATAAAGGCTTGATTCATTACTTCATTTACAGAGATATTAATAAGAGAAGAGAAGCTTTTAGTTACAACAGAATCCTATGAATAAGCAGTTTAAATTCAAACAGCTATGGCTATCTTGATACAACAGATTGTACATGTTTGAACTAGTCAAAGAGCTTGAGAATCTTTTGTTGGTTGAGTTGTATCCTTGTCCTTAACACTCCCCCGCAAGATTGAGGAACCATCGAGGAGACCAATCTTGGATCTGTTGAGTTGAAACTGGTGCTTGGGAAGTGGTTTGGTGAGTAAATCTGCAAGTTGATCTTTTAAAGATATGTGTGAAACACGAAGAGCACCACGGTGAACCAAATCTCTGACAAAGTGTATATCAACTTCTAAGTGCTTCATCTTGGAGTGCAGAACAGGATTATGACAAGTATAGGTGGTCGAAATATTATCACAGTAGATAGTAGGAGAAGGAACCTCAAGACCAAGCTCTTAAAGAAGTGACTTGACCCACAAGCCTTCGGCAGCAGTAGCTGCAACAGCTTGATATTTAGCCTCAATAGAAGATCGGGCACGGTTCGTTGCTTTTTGGAGCTCCAACTGATGGGAATATTTCCAAAATACAAAATAAATCCAGATGTGGAAATTATGTCTGGAGGATTACTGCCTAATAGGCATCCGAGAAGGCATGAAAGACAAGAGAAGACAAAGGTGTAATATGAATGCCAAACTGAATGGTGGACTTGAGATATCTAAGGAGACGTTTTAAAGCAATCCAATGAGAGTTGTTTGGGCAGTGCATAAATTGAGAAAGTTTGTTCACTGTGAAGGGATTATTCAGTCTTGTGAGACTTATGCAAGCCGCCATCCAATTGACAATAAGTTGTAGGATCAACTGCCTAATCAACAGAGGTTGATTTGAGCAAAGAAGAGGCAGTGGCAATAGGAGTAGAGACCTCTTTAGCACCATCCATATTAGCAATCTGAAGAGGTTTCCTTACATAGTGATGTTGAGACAGAAAAATACCCTTTAAAGTCTTGTGAACATCAACACCGAGAAAGCGAAACAACTCATGGGGATCTTTCAATGAAAATTCCTCACCAAATGCTTGTATGAACCGAGTGTTGAATGCAGAATCATTTCCCGTCACAATGAGATCATCGACATACACGAGGAAATAGCAACAAATGGAATCATGGTTGTATATAAATAAAGAGTGATCACTTTGAGAAGATTGAAAACCAAATTGTAATGTGAAGGAACGTAAAGCCTTATCCCATGCTCGAGTTGCCTGTTTAAGGCCATAAATTGCTTTAACCAATCTGCAAACATGATGAGGCTTTTCTAAATCAGTAAAACCTGGTGGTTGGCTCATAAAGACATCTTCTTGCAAAGGACCATGCAGGAAGGCATTGTTTACATCTAGTTGCAGCAATGACCAATGGTTTGTCACTGCCAAAGTAAGAACAACACGTATTGTGACCGGCTTGACGACCAGATTGAATGTATCACCAAAGTCAATTCCAGGGCGTTGATTGAAGCCTTTTGCAACCAAACAGGCTTTATATCGTTGAAGAGACCCATCAGCATTTCTTTTGATCTTGAAATCCACTTGTATCCATCTAAATTTTGGTGAGAGTGAGGAGGAACAAGAACCCAAGTTTGATTTTTTAGCTGTGCATTAAATTCAGCAGTCATGGCAGAGTGCCATTCAGGAGAAGAGAGAGCCTGTTTAACTGTAGTTGGTTCTAGTACTTCGGGTAATGGGTATTTAGTAGTACAGTAAACTTGTTTGGGTTTAAAAATGTTGTTTTTGGAGCTGTTGACCATAGGATGAAAATTTGTGAGGGATTTGAAACAGCAGGAGGTAAAATATGTAAAGGTGTTGTGAGACCAGTTTGCATTGCGATGAGATTAGGTTGTGTTTCGGTTGGGACAGAGTCATTGGTGGGAGAGGTAGTCGGTGTAGGGATTGGAGGTTGTGTAGGCTGAAAAGGAATTTTGGTATGAGTAGGAGTATGTGAGGGAAGATCATACCAACTTGAACTGGAGTGGGACTTTGAGAGAAGTTGTGTTTGATAAGGAAATGTGTTTTTTTTAAAAAGAACATGACGAGACACGATGTATTTTTGGAATTTAAAGTCATAATAGATGTAGGAACTTTGATGAAGGGAGTAACCAAGGAAGACACAAGGGACATACTTGACATCAAATTTTGATTTCATGTAAGGACATGGACAAGGATAACAGAGGCACCCGAAGACTCTAAGAGATTGATAATTGGGAGATTGATTAAACAACTTGTGAAAAGGAGATGAGAGTTTGAGTAGTGGTATGGGTAAACGATTAATAAGATAGGCTGTAGTTTGAAAACCAAATGACCAAAATGAATAAGGAAGAGAGGCAGTTTGCAGCAAGGTGAGGCCTGCCTAAACTAGATGACGATGTCAGCGTTCGGCAGCGCCGTTGTGTTGTGGTGCTTGAGGTAGGGTTTGAAGATGATTAAAACTACAATCTGTGTAAATGGATTTATTATAGCATTGAAAGTATTTTCAATAAGTTTTTGGAAGGTGGGAAAAACATTATAAACATCAGATTTAGCTTTTAATGGAAAGAACCAAATGTACTTTGTGAAATGGTCAACAAAAATGATGTAATATTGAAAACCATCTTGAGATTGCACAGGGACAGGGCCCCACAAGTCTGAATATAAAAGTTCATTAGGGTGAGTACTTGTTAATGCAAAAACACCAAATGATAATCTATGACTTTTATTACATTTGTTGGGATTGCAAACATTTTCTTTTATTAAAGAGACAGGAAGAGAAAATTTAGACAAGATGTGGCTGGTAAGGAAGGATGTGGCTTTGATTAATTTTGCGATTTAAAGCTGGGTAAGGATTCTTGAAAACCAGAATTATTAGAGGACTGAAAAGTATTGGTAGGCTTACCAAAATTACCCTATCTTTGTTGATGAGAATACTTGTTGCTTGTCCTTTTTCGGGCATGATTGGTTGTCATTGGAGCAGGATCAAAGTTGGGATCAATTTGCCTCAGATATAGTTCATGAGCCAACAATTTGTCATGAAGTTCATCAAATGTGATGACGATATCCCGAGCATGAATAGTTGCTACAATATCTCAGAATTCAGACTCAATGCACCACGAGGTCTGTAGGAAAATCCCGGGGCGTCCATCACATGGACACAGTGTGGAAAACAAAATTTGTTGTTCCGGGACCTTCCCGAAAGCCAGGATCCAAGTGTATGTATAACCAATCAAACCATAAC
>JAOQMR010000002.1:1119873-1131412 GCA_027563865.1 Erythroxylum pelleterianum | reverse complement strand
ACAGATTCACCACCGAGGACAGCCAGCTCATGGATCCAAGCACCAGCTTTCAGTTCGGCCAGAATCAGGCTGAACCAGATTCAATTGCCTTTTCAAGTTGCTAATATTCATCTCTGATATCATTGCCTCAACCTGTGATGGAGAGTTACTAGAAGCGTACAATAATGGAGTTATACAGCTCTTACTGGACAAATGGATTTACGCACAATTTAAAGATAGACAGGAAAGACAAGTAACATAAATATCCACTTAGTGTTCAACACTTCTGATGGCTGTACATTCATGGAGATTTATAGCAGTTAATATTTAATATTTTTTATAGAGTATGAATTTGTTTTATAAATGGCAATTATTTCATTGATATAAAGATTTTATTAGTAGAGTTTTCAGATTTTTGGAATTGTAAAATGTCAATTGATAAAGATATATAATCGTTATAATATTAGAAAATTTATGAATTTTTATTGAAGGGAAAATCTTAATAAAATATTTGGATATTGCATGGGAAGTTTTTAATCTATTATGAATCACAAATTATATTATCTTTTAAAAATTTTATTTATTTAAGTTATTACTATATGATAAATTATATCATCTTAATAAATATTTTTTCAAATCTCATTTCATTTTTTAAGAATTTTAAGATAAAGAGATATCAACTATTAGGTTATTTCCAATATCATGTAACTCAATAAGGTTATATTTGGTTTGGGGTTTATTAATAGAAAGAAATGACATGTAATATTATTTCATCATTTGAAAAGTGGGTTTATAATAGAATGAGATGTAAAAAAAGAGTTTCATATTACATCTCATTCCATCTTAAACAGTAAAAATGATAAACTTCTGATTTGGGAGTTTATGATATAATGTAAAATGATAAACAACTTTTCACTATAATACATTATAAACCTTTATTCCAAACAACACTTTACTATATTACATTATGAACCCTTCAGTAAGTCCGTAAACTATACACTAGTAGAAATGTTATGTGTCCATGAAAGTATTTGTGTTAGGTGTTAAAATTGTGACATGATTATAAGTTGTATATGTTTTGAATTTTTGTTTGATCTTGAATTTTGGTTTGATGGACCATAATTAGTAACTTGGAATTACTTGATACCATTAGAAAATTGAAGTATTAAATGTACATTTGAACTAGAAAAGTGTCAAGTGTCAAGACAAGTTGGTACATGAAAATATGGATGACTAAGTCTATAAATTGATTGACATTTGGCATAGATGATTAAGTAACAAATGACCTAATAGAATTGTGACATTTGGTAGCCACACATGAAGACATGTAGATGACTTCATTCAAGTTCAAGTAGCTTACCTTCATGTGTGACATGTGGCCATTGTAAACTAGGACACCTTATATCCAAAGAGTTAGGCAAGTGATGAATCATCTTTCACTTATGACGTTTCTGCCTTGTAACGCCCCAAATTAGGGGTTAGCATATTCGGTCTCTTTGACATTTTGGCATGACACATTTGTGTCGAGACTTCGGTCTCTACTGTGACACTTCGGTGTCGAGACTTTGGTCTTCTGTATAAGTCTCGTTACCCACTTCTGTTTTATGGACTTCTGTTTTATGGACTTCTATTTTATGCACTTCTGTTTTATGCACTTCTGTTTTATGGACTTCTGTTTTATGCACTTCTGTTTTATGCACTTCTGTTTATGGACTTCTGTTTTATGGACTTCTGGTTTATGGACTTCTGATGTGTTTTGTTCTGTTAAAGATACAGTCTGTTCGAAGTGCAATTTGCCTGAATATTCATTTCTGAATGCATGCTTATACTGTTTTTGTGAAAATCAATCGGTTAAGTTAGATAAATGATTACTCACTAAGCTATAAGCTTAGCACGGTGGATTTACCCCATGTAGGTTCAGAGCGAGGAGATTAAAGACTGGTACGAGTCAACCGCAATGGCCAAAGGAGTCTGTTTTTGTATTGTTGAGTTAACACTTTTGGGCCTGTAATTATTCTTTGGATTTTTATTCCAAGATTTATGATATGTAATATATGTGTGTGGGTTTGAGTTACTAAATAAAATAAATATCAGTGTGATGTTTGGTTTGTTTGTTCTGTCTTGGGTGGCATCCATATATCCTCCCAGGGGGTATTTGGGTGTTACATGCCTTCTCTCTACACTTTGCTCCTCACCACTGAAACTCTCTCTTACACTCACAAGCTCCTGGATTTTGTTTCAATTTGGATCATCATCACTTGACATCTTTGTAAGATGTTGCATCATGGAAGTTAGATTATGCTATCTTTCGTGCTATTGTCTTCTTGGTGTTAAGATTTTCACCTTGATCTTGGAAGTGTGTTGGTTGCATGAAGGCTAGTTTGGATTGTTCTTTAAAGAAGGAACTTGAAGTTAAACATGTAACTGGAATGCTAAACTTGATAGCATGTATTAATACAAGTCCTATAATGATTGAATTGGCTTGGAATATATGTTATGATGATGATCAAATGAGTGCTGAAAAAGTGATCCTTATATGACAAATTCTTTTTTGGTTTTGATGCATGAAAGACAATGATTTGTGAGTTGCCTAATGAATATTTTTGAATTGAAATTGGATGTGAATTTGATGAGGAAATAAAGCATAATTAATGTGTAATTAAGGGACTATGATGAAGGTGTATTGAAGAGAGTATGAAGGAGTTAAAAATTGGAAACAAATTGAAGGCTATAGGAGAGTGAACCTTCATTCCACGATCATGGAATTATATAGCTCCTTCCCACGGTTGTGGGAAATGCTTGGGAATGAGAAAAGGTTGGTTTTGTGCAATTGTTGAATTATATAAGGTTAAGACACTTTATAATGGTGTAATTAGACTTAATTAAGGTTGGAAATAAACCTAATTTAATATGAAATTAGTTAATTAAAGGTTGAATAAGTTATGGATTGTTAATTGAGATGATAATTGAAGGAATGTGTTGTTTGTTATCAATGTATCTAATGTTGGAATACATGATTTGTTCAAGGATGAATGTGTTCTTATAAACACAAATGTGATCCAAAAGATATAAGTATGTGTTACTTATGAATGTTTGTGAATTAGGAACTTGTGTGAATATATGTAATGTGTAATTACTTAACGTATTCATAGGTGCATTATTGCAAATGCTTATGTTTATAATGCATGTTAAGTTTGATCGAATGTGAATGAATATGTTCAATTTGAGTAAAATGGAATAAAGTCATATGTTATGCAATATATCTCTTACATGTGATTCTGAAATATGACATGTTTTGTTTTAAAACTGCCAAGTCTTATGTGTGGGTAAATAGGCATACCTAGAAGGGTCTACTGCTGCTTCTGTGACACTTCGGTGTCTTATGTTCTTAGACACAACAGTGTCTTCTGTGACCGAGACATAAGTCTCTTCTGTTTTGTGATATCAATCATGGTATCTTCATTACCCACTTCTGTCAAAAAGATTAGCAGGCTATTCTGTTTTGTATTCTGATATATATTATGTTCTGATGCAAGTTATGTTCAATACTAAAGCAAGTTCTGATCTAATCCAATACAAGTTATGACACAATTATATCATGTTTTGAGACTTTTATGTTCTGTTATGTTATTTATATGTTTTGTTCTGATGCAAAAATATTTGGTTCTAATGAATTATATTCTGTTATGATGCAAGTAATGTTTGGATTATGCTTTAATTTGAACAATTAAAGATTGCTTATGATATAATCTGATTCAGTTAAAGTGAATGCTAGACGACTGTTGAAAGCAACCGTCAATTTATATCTTGTTTAGTTATTCCCCACTAAGTTATATGCTTAAAAAGGTGGTTTTGCCTCCGTGTAGGTTCTGATAAGAAGATTTGAGACTTGGACAAAGACAGCCACAAAGACTAAAGAAAGATGTAATATATTTTGGAAGATGTATGTTTAAGTTTGTTTTTAAGTTGTATCTAATGTTATGAGACATATTTGTCTTTTCATATTAATGGTTTGTAATAACTATAATACTAGATGTATTTGAATTTAAAGGCATGTATTTTGATATAAATATATATATGTATGTATGTATGTACAATGTGTATAATGTATTCTGTTTATTTATGTCAACAACTTATGAATGTAAAGTATGTTGCCTTGTTTTTAAGGAATTTCTAAAATATCTTGGTATGATTTAGATATGTTTTGTGTGGCATCTGTATATCCTCTTATGGGTATATGGGTGTTATATCTACTATCCCTCCTAAACAACAATTTTCTAATATTACATCAATTTATATTCTATTTTATTATAAATTATTTTATTCCATTAAAAATTTTAAGTTCAACCAAACATAACAAATGAAAATTTGTGAGTTTTTCTCACTCTTCATCAATTTTTCTTCAAATAAAAATCATAATTAGAAGGTAAAATGAATTTTTATTATATAGAAAGTCCTAATTAATCATTAAGCACGAGCTATATACCATAATATGAATTTAATTAATTATGATTTTTTTTGGATCTCGTGATCTCATAAAGAATACTATATGATAAGTATAACTTATATATTATTTTTATACTTATCAAATGGAAATTATTTTTATTACATTTATTTGATTATTATTTTCATGATATAACTCTCTTTTATTATTAAATTGATCGAACCAAGTCAATTCATAATTCAATGATCCTACAAGAACATGAGCATCATTGTGGACACGCGAGTTAGATTCTGACAACTCCGTATCGCGCATTATTGGCCTCTAGAAAAAACCGATTTTTGGATCGGAGTTGAAAACGACGCTGTAGTTCCGGCGACCATGAAAATCCTACTCCTGATAGGACTAGAATTGCCACGTGGGCTCCAAATACCACAAAAATTCCTTGCTCTAATGTTATCCACATCTTCACCTTCTTCTTCTTCAACCACCTCTTCCACCTCTCAATCTGTTCAGAATTTCTCCTCTCTTTTTTTTCTAAATCTGTTTTAAGCCCAAAAAAAAAAGAGAAAACAGATTTATTCAAATACAAAAATAGCCGCCATGAATAATCCTTGGTTGGTTCTCTTCTTCTCTCTGTAACTAAAAAACTCTAATCCTCTTTTTAATTTTCTTACCCAAAATGGCTCTCCCTCAGCTTCTCTCCACTCACAACCCTTCTTCCTTAAACCCCAATCCCTCCCTCCCTTTCTTAAACCCTAAAACAGCCGCCAATTTTCCCTCCAATTTCACGCCTTCGCTCCATCACCGCCGTAGACAACCCACTACCACCACCCTCAAATGCTCCTCCGAAAAACACCACACCAGCCACCCGAAATCCGACGATGTCGTTGAACTCCCACTATTCCCTCTCCCCTTAGTTTTATTCCCCGGAGCTATCTTACCTCTCCAGATCTTTGAGTTCCGTTACCGTATCATGATGCACACTCTCCTCCAATCTGACCTCCGTTTCGGCGTCATCTACTCCGACCCCACCTCCGGAACAGCCGACGTCGGCTGCGTCGGCGAGATTGTAAAGCACGAACGACTCGTCGACGACAGATTCTTCCTCATCTGCAAAGGGCAGGAGCGTTTCCGCGTCACCAACCTCGTCCGCACAAAGCCGTACCTGGTGGCCGAGGTGACGTGGCTCGAGGACCGGCCGTCGGGAGACGAGGACGTGGAGGTGTTATCGACGGAGGTGGAAACTTACATGAAGGACGTCATCAGACTATCGAATCGACTTAACGGGAAGGCCGAGAAAGAGGCTCAGGACTTGCGACGTAATCTGTTTCCGACGCCGTTTTCGTTCTTCGTTGGGAGTACTTTTGAAGGCGCGCCCAGAGAGCAACAGGCGTTGCTCGAATTGGAAGACACTGCGGCGAGATTGAAGAGAGAAAAGGAGACTTTGAGAAACACTCTCAATTATCTGTCTGCCGCGTCGGCTGTTAAAGATGTGTTTCCTTCTTCGTGATTGTTGGTTAGTTGAAGTATATCGACAACCGAACCGAGGAATGATGTGAGGATTATAGGTACTTGGATTCCTACACACGAAAAAGCTTACCACCTTGTACATTTTGATGTGTAAAACTTGAGATGTTCAATTTCTGGTTCTAGTTATTAGACCCTTGATTTCTTCTGAACCTATAATGAAATGCAGTTAAAAGTGCTCGTATATGTGCAAGCGAGAGCTTTGTGTTCTCATTACTTTAATTTTGACTAATAATTGAGAAGTTTTACCTTGGAGCTGGATCTTGTCATTTCAGATATCGGTCTCGGTTTGATCGAAGTTTTAAACTACAGATAGCGAATTAAGCTTGTCTGCCACCAGAAATTATAAGAATTGCAGATAATAGGAGAGCAATTGCAGGTGGTGTTGGTGAAATTGTTTACAGAGTTCTGTGATGTTAATAACTTTTTGAGTAGAATTTGGACCTTCAAAGCTAATACTTCCTGGAAGGCCTTTGATCACCTACTTTCTCTCTTTCTGAATCTGTTTAGCCATTAGCAGCAATTGCGTAAATTTCTTAATTGTTCCAAATGACTTGAGTTTGTAACCAATTGGCATTTTTTGTTGGGCAAATCTGTTGTGAAGTGTAATGAATTTGAAGTTGTCGATGAACTTTTGAAGAGGGTAAGTGTAGGCAAATGTTTAGAACGAACCTGAAAAGTCCCTGATGCTGGAAGAGTATTGGAAACATAGTCACATCCAATCTCTGTGGAACTTGTGGATCTCCACTCAATTGTCCTTGCTCCAGACTGATAAACTGGGTCAAGAACCGAGTCATTGTACCATCAATTTTCAGCTTTTTTGCAGCTAGAACTCCGGTTTAAAGAAGTTGGTACCTACCAGAGCTATCAAGCTCGATTCTTACATCCAACAATACGATCTTATATGATGGTTATTGCGCCTAAACGGGACTATATCCGTGTCCCATGGATAAGCTAATTGACATCAAATATTCATATCAATACTTCTCTGCAATCTACACCACGATTGTTCTTTTACATGCTCGAGACTAAAACCAATGGTGGTATACACTAAAACCAATTCCTTGTGATACCAAAAGCTCTATCCCTGAGCATAGAAACAAACAATGATGAAATTCACAGAAGTGTCAGTAGTCTTTGTAATGCTAAATGAGCGTGTGACTTCAAAGCATCCAAGCTTCAAGGAGGGAACTCCAACTGCCAGACCTCCTAGATGAGTCCTTTCCGTTCATCGTCACAATATTTGTTGAGACATTACCGGCACGCTGAAAGAATTTACTTTTGTTTTAGAACAAAGGAAGAGAATAAACCAACATATAATTTGATCTCTTCAAAGTGTAAACAAATGGATTCACGGCAGATGAAATTCATGATTGATTCAAGGAAAACTTAGGAGTATGTATTCAGCAGGAATAGTAACATTCACAGAGCACTGACCCTGAGGCACATGTTCCTGTTAGTGTCACAAACTGGATAATCCTGAGGGCAACAGTGACGCTTGTCCTTACAACAGACTGCAGAGTCCAATTCACAGCACTTCCATGAAAAGCATATTCCAAGGAACCTGTATGAACAGCAGCAGGTTTCACCTTCTCCGCAGTAAGTTAAAAGATCACATCTAGTGGGTCCTGGAGAAGGTGGAGTAGGAGGATTCGGGTGGCTCTTCTTTGGATATGAAGCTAACATGTTGATCCCGCAGACCCCTTTCGAATTACCAGTGTTTCGAAGCATATGCATGTAGCCATCCATGCCCCAACTTGTTCCCCAGGAGTTCTTCACGATCCAATAATCTTTTCCATTTTCTGAAGCATACCCTACAATCAATACAGCGTGGTCCAAAGAAGTTGAACATGGACCAGTGAAAATCCCCTATTCACAGAAGCAATCAACAATCACAATCATAATGAAGTTAAAGCTGTTTCAGCTGCAATTGAGACTGAGTACAGTAAAGGCCAACCTTTGAGTACAACTGAAATACTCGCTCACTACCACATATGCCCACACTTACAGGTTGAGTAGCAACAGCTTGTAATAGAACCTCCTCATTGAATGGAGGGACATCAACATATCCATCAATTGTCACAACATGTCTCTTTAGCTGCAACAATGAATGCCATGAGAAATGTAAGAAAGGCAAAAGCACATACATCGTGAATGTGGATTTTAAATGCAAGGATGGGAATGAATCTTTAGGAGGTGAAGTACCTTGTTCTTGTTGCACGATACTTGTCGTCCGTTGTATGGATAATCTTCCTCTGTGTCAATTCCATGGTTATCAATGACAAATTGGAATGCATAATCCATGAGGCCTCCCTCACAGCCACTATTATAAGATTTGTCACAGTCAATCAACTCTTGCTCGGAGAGACTAACAAGAGGTCCAGTAACAATCTTATTGATGCCTTCTATGGCTCCTGTGGCTGAGAACGCCCAACAAGCACCTAGAAATATACATCAGGAAATCAACTTGCAGCATTTAGCATAGGGAATTACCTTAATTTGGGGAAGTTATTGCACGAATTAAGTTTCCAAAACCCAGGTCTTGATTTTGTTTTGAAAGTTATTGATCATGTGAGAACTTATCAAACAGCTGCCTTGAACATCCCAAGATACATACAAAATCACTCCATCAAATTCTCTACTTCCTTAACGAACAAAAATTATAAACTAAATCCACCAATTTGTACTTTATAGTAAACGAGCTCATAATCTAAAACCGCTACTTACGTACCGCAACTTCCTTGATCCTTAACTTTGGCCACAGCCCCTTTCTTCCTCCAATCAATTGACGCGGGAATTTCACCAACAAAACGAGGAATGGTTAGATTTCCCCGACCAAGATTATTCACCGAGGAAGCAGATAAACCCAAGCGAGAGGCTTTGAATTCATGGTGAGTAAGATCAGCAAAAGCATTAAGAGACAGGGCACAAGAAGAATTGCCCGTGTTGTGTTTTTGAACGAAATCATAGTTGTCCTCGAAAACTTTAAGTCTCTGCAACTTTTCTTCCTCCGTAGCATACACTTTGCCATGTTTCTCGGACCAAGCTTCGAAGAGTTGAGAGATGTCTGATGAAGAATAAGAAGAAGCAAGAAGAGGGAGGAAGGAGAAGAGAAGAGCGAACCAAAGGGAGTTCATCTTCAATTCACTGACAAGTGAAGGGCTTAGATTTGTATCGCATCGATTGGGTGCTTTCGAGAGCTAGAAACTTGGCGAGCCTCTTAATGCCTCAGGAAATGCAACTACGTGTACTGACCAAACTCCTATATTCTAGCTGACCAAAATAAATGTTGAAAAAAGACTGGAAGCTTTTTTGTCCTCATCTTCTTAATGTGTTCTTCCTCATTAATCATGTACTCGATTAATGGACATGTGCACCATTTGATCCAATTTGGACAACTATGTAAATTAGTGACCTGCTTTCTTCTAAATGATAGATGGAAATAGGGCTCGGGCCAATCTGCTAGGTTAAGGTTGATTTTTTTTATATAATTTTAAACTTCAGAGAGGACTTGAGTTCGGGTGGCCCAAGTTTAACCCGACTTAAAACCCGACAAATAATAACAAAACCATATTGCTGACATTCTTGTTTTTTTTAACGAGTCGGGCTGCTTGGGATTTGAGGCCGGGCTTAGCCCAATGCAATTCTTAGGCACCAGGCATGTCAATAATTTAATCAAATTTTAAATGAAGTTTATATTTGAAATTTTAACTTAAATTTTAATATAAAAAGTTCAAATGATTTGATAATTTTTAGAATAGTATTTTTATTAATTCAATCCTTTGTTATTCTTAAATACTATATAGAGTTTTTTAAAATAATTAATACTTAAAAAATAAATTTTGACAAACAATTTACCTTTAACGCATGTTCTAACCAAAAGTTTACTGATTGTAAACAATTGTCAACTATAGTATAGAGTTGGGATGCATATTTATATTTGATGTGTGATATAAATAATTCTATGCGACATGACAGCGTAAGTTTAGGCGTTTAGTGAAGTTAATGACTTTAATGTCGTGTTATAATTGATCATTTTTTAAGTTAATAGACTCTTGATAAAAAATAAATTGTTTAAAAATGGAGAGATAAAATAACAACATACAATGACGAGATTATTAATAATTGATAGATTTAATTTCAGATCCGAGTTAATAGTGCGAACATCGGAATGCTATTAGAATTTTTAATATCGATAAAGTGTAGAATTCATTAATAAGAATTGAGCTTGAGTCAACTATTGTCAAAATAACTAAAATTAATTATTTAGATAGTTGACCCTTACCGCTTATAATTCTTCTAATATTTTTATGTTTAGTCAATATGAAATACTTTAACACTCTCCCTCAAGTGCAACTAGGAGTGTACATCCATTTCTCACTTGAAATAAATGCAGTGGTAATCGGACTGAACCCTTGAAATTGAAAATTCAGACGAACAACCGAAAAATTAATAACTCAGACCAAACCTGCTTTGATACCATATTAAAATTTTTAACATAGACAAGGTGTAGAGCTCATTAACAAAAATTAGGTTTGGGTCAACCATTGTCAAAATAACTAGACATAAAAATGTTAAAGGGTTTACAAGTAGTAAGAGTCAACTATCTAAATAACTAAAATTTTTAATATAGACAGGTGTAGAATTCATTAATAAGAATTGAGCTTGGGTCAACTATTGTTAAAATAACTAAACATGAAAAATATTAAAGTATAATTAGTTATTTAGATAATTGACCCTTATTATTTATAAATTTTTTAATATTTTTATATTTAGTTAGTATGAGATACTAATAACCGGGTTAACAACAATTTGTCTAGTGAAGTGATTAGCTAAAAGCTGCCAAGTAAAAGTGATACGAGGACAATGAACAACCTCATCAGCAAGCAGAATCCTTTTTACTGCAGAAGAATTAGCAGAAGCATTCAGGGGCTGGCTAATGCATTTGATACTGTGTGTCAGAGTGTTATGAAGAAGCCCATCAGGTCGGAAATTCCCAATTTTTTGTGACATACCTGTGGCAGGCCCAGGAACAGGAGGAGGGCCGGGTCGGTTCAAGTCGACTTGGGCCAGGTCAATTCGGGTAACAATGGATCGGGTCAAGTTTTATGTGCTGGTAAGGGATTCTGTCTGGTTGCACAAGTTGGGCCTAACATGTGGGAAGAGTTGGCCGGTAGACTGGGAGTCAGTTGCCCTGTTTATTTAAACTAACTGGAAGCAGTGGCTTACGGGTGGGGTCGGGGAATTCCAAGTCCGATCAAACCGGATAGAGTCTGGTCAAGTAGGGTCCGGCGACTAATCGGGTCGTGATTCGGGTCGAGTCTCTTCGGCGATCATGGTAAGTTTCTGGATTCGCTTCTGTTTTGTATAACGGTGAGAGGAAAGAAATGGGCGAGATATTGTCACCAACCGAAGCCCTAGATTGCGAACTTGCTTCCTTTCTTCCACTTTCCTTAAAGTTCGAAGCTTTTAGTGTACTACTACTGGAGTCCTCGACAAGCACCAGACTAAAAAAAGTATGGACTTATTGACCAATGAATGAAAAGAACTGATCTGACTAATTTACCCTTGGAAGCAAGTGAGAAAGAA
>JAOQMR010000002.1:1083179-1093289 GCA_027563865.1 Erythroxylum pelleterianum | reverse complement strand
AACTCCACCGCAGTTGAATTAATTTTTAAATGATATTTTTAATACAATTTATTATGATGAAATTATGTTAATTTATTGATTAAATGAAAATTTTAATTAGAGTTGAGGGGTTGAAAAGACTAATTTTTAAAAATTAGACCAAAAATTAAATCAAAAATAAAAATTTTAAGGTTTAAAAGGTTTAAACATTATTACATCTTCTGAAAACTAATCGAAGATTGAATAAAATTAAAAAATTTTAGATATAATTGAAATAAATTATTCTTATTTATCGGAAAAATTTGAAATTTAATTAAAAAATTGATTGTTAAATAAAAATTAATTGATTTATTTTAATTTATATTAATTTATAAAATTTGACTGATTAATTAATAAACTAATCGATTTAAAATCAAACCTAAAATTTGCAAATTAAACCGAAAAAATAAATGATTGAACATTTTTATGATTAAAATAAAAGGTTGAATTTTTTAATAATCGGACAAGAATAGTTCACTTTGTTTAGTTTACATGTTGAGTTTAGAATTGGTCCCTTTGATTCCATCGATGTGACAACAGGACGTTGCTATATGCTGGTAAGTTAGCTATATGGAAGACTAATCGCGATAAGTTCATATTGAAAAGAGAGGGAAAGTGGGTGATAAGATAATTCTGATTAAGTGATGCCATTCACATCATGTAAAGTTAAAGCAAATCTTGTGTTCTAAATTAAAAAGAACTGCTTTTGTAAAAAAGGGCTCCTTATGGTGATCGTGCTCCCTTAATTATATATCTTCTTTAATGATGCGCTCTTGGGATCTGTAACTAATCTCGGTCGTCTTACCCAACACCTGAATAGATTAAACAGAAAAAGATAAAAGTGAAGTTCACTTTTTTTTTTTATAACCAAGTTAGTCTGAATATCTTATGTATAAGAATAAATATTGAATGTATTTAAGTGCTGTATATATGCATAACCTTTTCATCGATACATAACCGTTTCATTACAATAACTTAAATTATTATGTGAGACCAATTTAATTTATTTTATATATTTACTAATACATTCTCTTAATTAAAAGCCCTTGGGTTTAAATTTTGTACAAATTCATTCTATCTTGTGTTGAATAATATGTGAATGGTATGATTTAAACTCATGATCACTTAGTCACAAAAGCTCTGATTCTATGTTAAGTGACTTTTTCAGCACAACAGCTTAAGTTGTTGTGTGAAGCTAACTTAATTGATTTTATATATTCACTAATATTTATTACATAACAATTTATTATAATTAAAATTTGTCATTAATAATTTTATATTAATAAATTATGTAATTATTCTTTTTCTCAATAGACACTTAATTTTTTAGTAAATGTTATAAGTTATAACTCAAAACTTGCACATTTTAAATGATATATTTAATAAATTAATAATTCAAATTTAAGTAATAAAATTGATTAATTGATGCTTACAAAATTTAACATATCTTTATTCTTCATAAACTATCATTTTAAAGTTAAAAATATTCTCTCCGTTGATTAAAGATAAAACTATATATTACTAAACTTCTCAACTCAACAAAGAATGCAGATAAAAGCATACATATATAAAATTTATTTATATTAAGGTATGCAATATCATAAAATAAAATTTAGATATATGTGATATTTTTATAATAAAAATGTTTGAAATATAAAATTAAATATCAATTTTTATTGGAAAAATTTTAAATTCCCTAATTTCACTCCAACAACCCAATTAGGCCAGGAAATGAAACACAGAATTCCACTCAATTACAAACTCATTTTATTTCTACTCATTTTCAATTTTGGTAACTCGATAAAAGTGGACCACGAAATGGATTATGACCATCATTAGTAATATGCTCGATGATTTACATACAACCCCATAACTAATAATTTTAACCAATTAAGATCGGAATCAGATATCAATATTTTTATCATATTTTATTTAATCTTATTCGTATATTTATATAAAATATTTTTAAAAATACGTAAAGAACAATCTAAGCAATTCACACGCACATATATATATATATATATAGATAAGATTTAATTTAACGGACCGACCGGTGTCATGATGGGTACGTGAAAATCAGCGTGCTTGGATTGCTCTTTACGTATTTTTAGGAAACGCAGAGAGTAGAGCGCATTAATTACATCACCCTTAACGAAAATCAATGGGTCCATTGACTCCAAAGCATAATGACATATTTGAGCTTTAGATTCATAATGTGCATATCGCTTTTTTTAATTTTCTTTTTCTGGTAGAACAAACCACAACTTAACATCAAAGCATTGGGGATTTTTAGTTCATTTAGTCACATAAGCTTTAGATTCATCCCCTCGAAATCTTGCTCTTTTCTAAATTCCTAGTAAAATAAAGCGACTCCATAAGTAAGAAAAAAGGACTAAAATACTTCTTGATACACACACAAAGAGTTCTTGTTGACGGGAAAGCTCTCTGCTCCGTCGAACCGTGTAGTTAAGTGTCAGGTTTTGATTGGTCAAACACTTTCCGTTGACGGAGGGAGTAGCAGTGGCTGAGTGATGGAAGTCTTGATGTGACTCTGTGTCCTGATGTGCACCTGCTCGGGAGTGGACTGGATAGCGACCGCTTCCTTTGACGCAAACTTTTTCTCTTCACTTTTCCCCCAGAGGACCAGGTACAGTCCTAATATGATGAGAATAGCTCCGATGATCCTGTACAACCACGAGCACAGTAAACAAACCTACAAAAGCAGTGATGAATGAAAGTGGACGGACGGGAATAGGACATGAGAAAAAACGGGACCCACCCTCCCAAGTAGAACTCTTCTCCTAAAGCCAAAGAAGCCATAATAGCGACAATTAGAGTCTGAACAGGTTGATAAACAGCAACAAACACAGGGCCACCTCTGTCAATGCACCATATCTGAACAGCGAATGCTATTCCTGATGCCACCACTCCCTGGAATACATAATAACTAAAAATAATTAAATCCCTGAAAAGAAAAGAAAGTACCGAAAGAAGGTTCTTGCTCATTTCGCTATCGAACACCCCCACTCCAACATTATTGCTTAACCACTTTTTGAGACGTAACAGCTAAACTAGGAAGCTTACAAAGCATGAAAGTATTCGGATGTGGAAAAAAAAACATTTATGAATAAAATATAAGAAACAGTGAAAAGGGTAAGGATTTTTGAGTTACTAACAGCATAGAGAACGGAGAAGATTTCACCACCGGAATTGAAAACCCAGTTTTGAGCGTTTCTCTCGGCGAAAGCAGAGATAATGAGGAATTGAATGAGCCCGAAGAAACATGTGAAAGAGGTTACGGAGAGGCGAGCTGGGTATTTCTTGAGAAGAGGGGCCTGTAACACAAGCCAGCTTGACCAAGACAAGCAATGTCCGATTAAGAACAGACAACCGAGTGTCCAGCTCTTGCCCTTTGCATCTCCAAGTGAGAGCAACATGGGTGAGTATGGTTGATGTACAGGTTTGTTAGGAGTGTATATTGCTGGACCCTTGTAGAGTGTGATAACTGTGGCACCTGCTACGCAGCAGAGAGTGCCTACTACTTTTGCAATGCCATCTTTTCTGTTTAGTTTCACTTTCTCGATCCTGAAAGACACGGAACAGAATAAGATTCAGGTTTATTTAGTCAGGCTTCTAAAACATTCTTAAGAGAGAGACGGTATGCCTGAGTATGGTTGCCAGGAGAAAGGTGATGGCTGGGACGGAGTTCTGGATTGCTGATGCAAAAGTTGGTGAAGTATTGTCTAAACCCAGCATGTAGAATCCTTGATTTGCTGTTATTCTGTTCGTGTAAAGAACAAGAATCAATAAGTGGAAAATAAGTACTTGTTCGTATATTCTTGATAGTTCTCGAGTTCAGTTAGTAATATGTATGTGTACCCAACAAGAGCTAGGAGGAAGAACTGAATGACGAGGTTGAGAGTGAGTGCTGGCCTCTCCTTCCTGCAAAAATTAACAAAAATTATACCAACCCTTTGATTTTGAAACTAATGAAAAGGAAAAGGATGGATATCTAGATGATATACTTTTCAAGAAAGTAAGCAAATGGAACGAGCAGAAGCAAAGCGATGATGTTCCTATAAACAATGAACACAAGCTTGCTAATGCCCATGTTAAGGGCAGCTCTAGACACCACATGGAACCCAGCATAACCAAACTGCAAGGCCAACATGGCCAAGTGAAGTTGGACTCTTTCGGGGACTGAACACAACATTCTCCTGGTGGGCACTGAACCTCCAGTGTCAGCCATTTCTGATCAGTAAAACCAAACCAGAAAGAAGAAGAAGAGAAGAAAAGTGTTGAATAAGGTTGTGGAGAGCAAACGAGAAGCTGATGGGTATAAATATAGTTGTAGCCTTGTAGCCTGTGGGGAAAGGAATGGCCGAATGGGAGTGAAAATGGAAGGTATAGCTAGGTCCCATCATGGCCCTTAAAAGACGTTATGTCAACTGTTTATACCCTTCAAAATGTTTTTGGTTGTCTCCCACATTCTATTCTTTTATCTGCTCTCTACTTGCTCTCCATAGCTGACAAGACAACCCCAATCCCACTAGCTACCAACTTCTGAATAATAAAAAGGAGAGATTAGGGGTGAAATAATAATGAAAAGTTAAAAGAGATTCATTAATTACTAAGGAGCAAAACAGTGTCGTGTTTTATATAGATGCCATTAATGATGATAACGAGAAGGAAGAAGATGAGCCGCCATTGATAGATAGCGCGCACGAGGGGAGAGGTGGGTACTCTCACGCGTTCTCATCCCCTATGAGACCCCACATTGCCTCCCACCTTACGCGCACACACACCCGCTATTAGTCCTTCATTTACTTTTTCTTATTTTTTCCACTAGTTATCCTCATTTCCCTTTTGTACGTATACATTTGTAGTTATTTTTCTTCCTTTTTTCAAGATATTATTTTTCAAAATTAATGACGTCACTGGATACTTTCGATATAATCATTTCATATGTTATTTAATAAAAATTGATATCGACAAATTTATAAAAAATACTTTATAATATCCATAATTAATTTAGTCGATTACAAATTATAATAATAATAATAATAAATGATTTTGCTCAATTTTTATGTAGTTTTATCAGTAATGATTGTAGATATGACGAGTCTAGGACCATAGAACTTTAAAAGCGAGCTCTTTACGAGAAACTGTAAAGAGTTCAACCCAAACCCAACAAGCAGAAAAAGAAAAACAAACAAGGTTTACATCACTTTTGCACAGGACCATACTATACGCAATAGCGGCAACAGAAGGAATCTATCTTTTCGGTATTCCTTCTTTAGTTACTTAACCTTTACCAAGAAGATAATACCTTTCTGTCATGCCTTGATAATGTCTTTGTATATTTTGCTTACCAAGAAAACAGAATTTCATAACAAAATATTCTAACGAAGTTGTTTGTCAATCAACTGGAAGTCACCAATTAAATAACGGAGTTGTTTGTCAATCAACTGAAAGTCACCAATTAAAGAAACCAATGGTCCTCCAGCTGTAGTAACTTGAATGTACTGAAATTGTTAGTAGTCATTACACAAGGTCTAATAGTAGACAAAATATTACGTATACTTCTCGTCCAAAAACGGTTACGATAATATATATTATATGGACTTAACAAAAGTAAAGAAGACTCACAAACACAATTTTCTACTGACATATGAGTAACTTGTGCAGATGGTTCAGCTTGACATTCTGGTTCAAGTCTGAAAAGTTCAGTACTTATAGATTCTGTGCTTTACTGTATGTATCCATACCAATCAGAATATCTGAGCATGATAGATTGCTTTCAAGTTTTTATCTAGTCAAAGATTACAAGGTTTTAAGTAATTTGCATTTTAATATTATTTTATTTGAATTAATTTAAGTTAGTCAACTAGTTTAATCCCTAAATTTGAATATAAATTGGAATTTAGCTAATTTAAAAGTATCATGTTTATGTCAATTATTTGAATTTTGTAATTTAATAATTATATATATTCATTAGATTCTTATTTTAAACTTAATATCAAAATTAAAATAAAAATGACATTATTATATTTAATATTCAGGAGATGATAATTTTATATGATAAAGACCCTGCTATTAGGAGACCTAATGAAGTGCTTCCAACAAGGTTCCCACTTCCAAAGGCTTCGAGTTCTGATATACATACTTAAAACCCCCCAACCCCTCTTTAACAGACACAATGCCCCCCGACCACCATCATTCTGATATTCAGGAAAAGAGGCCCTGCCACTGTCAAACGTTAGAATATATATACATATACGTTATACATAGAAAAGTATTGTTTAGGACCTGCCAGAAAAGTGATTTCTTAAAAGTCTCACAGGTATGTTACTATAAGTAATAATCAAAAACTGGGTATTGAAGAGTTTGATCTGACCCGGCCTGCACGAACCGGTCGGACACCTCCCTGACCAGTCCAGTCGTGACCTTAATTGCGTTTCCATTGGGTCACACACAAAATAGATGATGCTTGACAGCTAGTGTAGATTTTGTTTGCACGGGAGAATCTTACAAAGTTCAATGACTGTGCTGTGTGCCTGGTCGAGGTTTGGATGAGTCAACTCGTTTGACTGAATTTATAAATCTATAGTTTTCCTTTTATTTTAATTATCTTATTCGTTAATGTTTTTCCTCCCTTTTTAAAAACATTATTGACCATAACAAACAAAAATCAAATATATTTTAATAAATGGATGTTAAAATAAAATTAAAAGTTTAATGGACGCTTTATTAGAGTAACTTATTTTTAATAAAAATAAATAAGGTAAAAATTTCTATGTTCAAAAAATATATATCATAGAATTCACGATTTTCTTTTATCCCGATTTTAATAACAAGTTTTGAGGAACAGATCACCTGTACGTACTAGTTTTGCTGCTCCAATCTTGTTTCAATTCTTCTCATCCATACATTTACATGAGACCCACATATATATGTGGATGAAATAGATGAGTCCAGATCCTCTGTTCAATATTATGGTGTTTTATTGTGTTTAATAAATCTCGACCATTTATTTATGTGAGTCTCGCGTGAGTCCCGCAAAATAAATGACTGAGATTTCATGAGACAAAATAAGACAAAATAATATTGGACAGAGGATTTAGTCTCAAAATAGATTAGAACAGGGTTGGAACAGCAAAACTAGAACAAGTGATTTCATTGTAAGTTTTGATAAAAAAAAATTAATAATTTTTAATACTCAATTACAAAAAATGATTTTTTTGAATAAGTAAAGTTATATAAGAGATTTATATATTTTTATTTTTAAAATTAAAAGGGGCCAGTATATTCAAAATGTTGGGGCAATAAGGTGTATAATGGATTTCAATTGCACCCATGATTCTGCCTGTATATAGAAAAAGCAAAAGAAAGAGATACCGCATAAAAAGTAAAGTAAAAGCTATAAATATGCTCCTGCTTTTTTCTTTTCATATTATTTAATTAACTCCCTCAAGAAAGATTAACGTCACTGACAATGCAAGTGATGCCTAAGATCGATGGATTCCTGCATACATGGTGACACCAACATTACATGTGCAAAAAGCACACGTGGCGTTCAGACAGGTAGAACGTGGTCCAAAATCCACCACCGTCCGATCTCACCTTCGACAAGGTTGTTAGTTCAACCATGTGAAACCAGTTCATTAAACTTCACTTATCGGGACAATTAAGGATGTGATGAACAGAGGGCCTACACGCTTTAATCAGCTTTCAGAATTTCAAAGAGTAAGTAAAGTGAAAAACCTTACTCTTTGAAATTCAGAGTATATCAAAATAAACAGTTTTTCCAAGTCAAATCAGTCTTCTGATTAGGTCTAATTGATTACAATCAATGCATGTTTAATCATGTTTCCATGCACGCACATATGCTTCCGTACCCTTAATAAATAGTTATAATTAACAATAATAATGTTGGTTAAAGTTGATTATAAGAAAGATAGTAGCTAAGCAACGACAAATAATTATCTTTTTAATAATAAAATTTTATAATTTATTAGCACTAAATAAAATCTTGAAAGTGTATAAGTATTTATAAATTATGTATTTTGATAAATTATTTATAATAACTGTAAATTATGTAACTCAAATTAAACACTCAAGATCAGGCTTTACGTGCCTAAAGTAACGTCAAAGAGGTATATAATCAACGAGTTGAATAATTGTATATCAATGTTTCCTAAAACCATAATACCATGTTGAGCACTTGGTAGACAAGGTGAAGCTTATGTTCTCCCAATTGATTTGCATTGACAAGCTTTGCTGGTTCGACGATTTGACCACATTGGGGAGTTCTTGTTAAGTCGTCTTCAAGAACACTCTTTATGGAGGAGTCTCAGTATTATTAATATTTGGTTACGTTCATTTCAATGGTCTAAAGATGCTTAGACTCATCCAGGTTTTAAGTAAAGCTTTTTTCAACAATGAAGGCTGTTTTGTTGGAAAGCATGCACTAGTTCAAATTTAGACCCTACTTTGCCTAGTGGGTCAACTGGTGATTGTAACATTACTTGGAATGTCACTAAGCCTCTCTCTAGTCGGGGGCAGTATGAGATATACGTAGAATATGTTCGTCCGGAGAGCGTCGTTATTTTATTTAGCCACGATAGCCTTATTACATGCAAACCCACATTATTGGAGTGTTCATCCGTCTTGCTTAGATTCTATTTTACATTCAAATTGTTCTGCCTCTTTTGTCGTTGAAGTTAAAAGGCTAGTAGGTTTTGGGTGTACGGAATAAGCCTGTTGGCTTGAGTTAGTTTGTCTTTCCTCTCAATGTTTTGTTTTATGCATCAGTAACGATTACCTTCAAAAAAAATTATTTTTTAAAATTAATATCAAACTTTAAAAAATTAAACCTTTTAAAATAAAATTCATCAGTTGAAAATATATCTTACTAAAATACTGTAAATATAAAAATTATATGTTACTTAGCTTTTGAAATTTTAAAATAAAAAAATTCATACTAGATGAGTTATTAAGCCCAATATAAAAAGACACTGACCCTTCTCCATCTTTGGCAAAATATTATTTTCAAATCTTGGTTAATTTTAGCATTTTGGATTAAGATTTGTGGCAAATTTTTCTAGGAATTATATGAGATTTGAGAAAAAAAAAAAGGTGAGATTCTAATATTTTTATCACAACTATTTGAGAAGTTATACGATATTTCAGACCGAGGCTACGAGATGATCTCATCATTTGGACGTCGTTTTAGAAGGTGAAATATCACATATGAATGGAGAGGAATAGACACTTACATAAGGAAGTAGAGCAACACAAGTATGAGCTAGCTGCTACAATAGTTAACTTGATTAGAGAGTTAATCATAGCCAAAGGGAAGCAAGACACTATCATTATTGTAATAGGATTGTATATTATTGTTTCCAGCTTTGTTAATATATATCTTTTAATTTAAAAAAAATTTTGAAGTTGGGAATTTGATGCTTTGGGTGCCTCCATAACCAAATTTGAACTGTAAGGGAAAAATATAAGGGAGACAGAAAATAAGCTGAGTAGGCAGGTACAGGTATAAAATAACGTCTCTAAAACATTACAGAAGTTTTCCGATTATCGGGGAAGAACATGGCATGCGTGCAATAGCTGTAGGAAAGCAAGTGCTTTGGAGATGGATCCCTGTTACTACAAGAAAATAGCTATTCACCGACCGAAAATACCATCGGTAAAATGATGATTTCCGTCGGTAACAGTAAATACCGACGGTATGTGGTGCGAACTTTTTCGGTCGGTAATTGACCCGAAGGTAAAACTACCGACCGAAATATTCGGTCGGTATTTAGAGACGGTATTTACGACCGTAATGTTCGGTCGGTATTAATATAACGACGGAAATTCCCCAAAGCAAGTCGGTCGGAGAAATTTAGCGACGGTCATATATTCGGTCGGTGAAGGGAAGGTATATACAACAACTTTTACCGACGGAAACGTTTCCGTCGGTAACAGTGTAATATATAATTTTTTTATTTTATTATTATAGTGTTGTTGTTATAACAATGAGTTTTTTTACTAACGTTATATTATTAATTCACAATATATTAATTTGTATATATATTG
>JAOQMR010000002.1:1054934-1083079 GCA_027563865.1 Erythroxylum pelleterianum | reverse complement strand
ACGTATTTACCGACCCCTGTACCGACCGAATTTTCGGTCGGTGAATAACCCTTCATTAAGTTCTACGACCGAATACATGTCGGTCGCTATTTTTGAACTGTCAGCCAACTTCTCCGACCGAACGATTGTTTCGGTCGGTATTTCCAACGGTTCTCAATACCGTCGGTAGTATTCGGTCGCAAATTATTATTTTTCTTGTAGTGTGTACATGTGTTGGTACAAATTGTCAGGTTTTGAAGATCGATATAGCATGCAATGTCGGTGAATTTATGAGGCAGATTTGATATTTGAAACAATGGCCTCTGGAAAGTGATCAGTTATGTAACAGTTGATATCAATGATATACACTGCAGCACTTGAAATGATGCAGCATTTTGCTTCAGTCTGCAAATTTTCAAAGAATCATTCTGAAGAAGGACATATAATACAAAAAAGAAGAAAAAAACAGTGACTTAGAAGTAGATTTCGAACGTTGTCGATAGATCATGAGTTAGATTCTGAAGACAAGGGAAAAACCGGACAAGGGTTTGGTTAATTTGCTAGGAGAATAATCTATGATTGGCAAGCAGCCATAGAGTGACTGCTAAAGCAGCAGGTTGTGTCGGTTAGGTTTTGGTGAGTTCCTTCCGATTCTTTGAAAATCTCTTCTACCAAAAGAAGCTAGAATCATCCCTTAGCAGATTGTCTAATTGGTTCATGGAGACTTCCTAATTGCATTAATTTGGCAAGAGATTTAGATTCGTTTCTGATTAAGAAATTTTAGTAATCATTTGAGTCGAATCGATCACTTGATTTTACAGATTATTATGTATATTAAAAGATTTATCCTTGGAGCAAAAGGTTGAATCCCCAACCCCAAGGGCCTCCAGTCGCAGGCCCAGCCACCGCTGGAGGATTGAATCAGGTACTCAGCGGCCCGCTAAGGGGGAGGTGAGTAGCCCACAGCCTACAAAGAGCCTCACCCTCAAAGCCCACCAGGGCTCAAGAATGTTGCTCCCACACTGCAAGCCGTGGGAATCGAACCTTACACCTTGGAGCAAATCTGCCCCTCCGGAACCAACTGAGCTACACCCTGCGGGCTTAAAAGATTTATCCTATGTATATAGGAAGAGTAATGGATACGAATTCTAAGATTAAAGACTCCCTAGAAGCTTGTTAAGTGACCGTTTCACCACAATAGCTTAAGCTGTTGTGTGAGATTAACTTAATTGATTTTATATATTCACTATCACACTCTTTCAAGTGAAAACTATTTGGACTTAAAACTTGTACAGGCTCACTTTACCTTGTACTGAATAATAGGTGAGTAGTAATATTTGAACTCACGACCACTTGATTTCAAAGACTCTGATGCCATACATGTTAAGTGACCGTTTCACCACAATAGTTTAAACTGTTGTGTGAGGTCAACTTAATTAGTTTTATATATTCACTAACAAAGCTATATTCTCGAAACAAGAACTACCAAAGTGATGGAGCTCCAAAAATGCATACATAGATTAGCGAATGAGATATTTTGATGGCAACAACCAAACCAGCCAACTCTTTCTTTACTTTGGAAAGATCCTTCTATCTTTATATTGGTTGGCTCTTTCCAGGCTTCACGTAGCTAGTAGATGGACGCACTATCGATTCTTTATTTCACTTTTGTTCCACTCCTTTGGCTCAAAGTGATTGCACTTTGCACCCACCACATTTCATTATAACAGAGATTAAGACAAAGGTATTTGGTGAAAATTGTTGCGCACGCTCTTTTTCCTGAGAGATCCAACATGCATGATTAGACTGGTGTATGCAAATTTCACAACTTGCGTGTATTATAGTCCATCAAAAACTAAAGGTCTCCTCATATCATCTCCAACATGGATGGGTATTTATCACTGGTTTCTTTTCTTTTTTGACCAGAAGGATAGTTATCTTCGTTTCATGATTATAGGATCAAAGAGTAATCGAAAATTGACTAACTTGCTCGTCCCCATGCTCTTACATACTTTACGGCTTCTGCTTAGCTTTACTTTTGTATAAGCTGGTAAGATCTTCAAAGTATATCCCAAAAACACATGCATATTGTCAGGAGTAATCTATGACTTGTCGTGCACAAGGTTTTTAATTACAAATAATTTAAAATCACGTTACTAAGTGTAAATGGTTTAGATCCTTCTATCTTGAAAATGTGACGTAACTTGATTTTGACTGATCTTTATACTCCAACTGGGAAAGGAAACAAAGAGGAACTGTTGCTCATGTGAACACGCAAGTATAGCTGGAGCACTTCTACTTGATGAATCAAAGACAAACCTCTTCCTCTCTCTTCATTTATTGCAATGCTTCCACTTCCAATGTCCACGTTCATGGGAGTTGATAAAGTTTCCAATACAACATATCCCTTGAAATTGAGCCATTGAAAGAGAAAGGGTTCCCAAATTGGGGTACCTCCAAGCCCACCAGTGCCAAATAAAGGCCTTTAAGTCAAGCTGAAGAAACCAAATTCAACTAAATACTGATTTAATTTTGGGAAAGACGGATAGTTTTGGAATCTTTGAGCAAAGAAAAGAAGATGGTGTTAGTGCAAATCTTTCAAAGATGACAAAGAAGATTCCTAGTTGGTCGCTGTCAAGATCCTCATATTATCGCCGTTCGCGTGGGTCTGGGAAAAGCATAAACCACAGCAGTGGTCGACACTCGAGTGACCATTCCCTCTAGCTAGGCCGTGGCTCCATTGCAGGCAGCACTCCACAATTAATATCTGATTCAACATTCACTCAGTGACCCACGTCTTGTCCGATCCCTTATGAGTGGTTCAAAGGTTAGAGATTTGAGGGTGCTCTTTGAAAGATCTCCTTTAAACATTAGGTCTACTGGTGTTAGTAATGAAAACTAAAACCATGTTTTACGCAATCGCATTCAAAAACCAGTGCCATGCTCACAGATAACTGAAGAGTGAAGATCAAGAAGCGTCCAACCACAAGTTTAGATATTTAAATATTATTATAATTAAATTGAAGTTGAACAACTTAAACATAATTAACTAGATTCAGAAAATTAAAATTAAAATTAAAATTAATAAAATATTATTGTTTTAATTAATTAATTCTTAAATTATGTTATTAAATTTTAATAAAAATGATATCATTTTATTCAAATTAACTTATTATAACATAATTGCAATAATTTTTAAAGTTGTGATTCTACTACAAGAAAAATATCCTTTAATGACGGATATTATTGATGCTAGTTTATTGCGGCAAGCGTTTTTGCCTAATTTACGGACAGCTATGACTTTTTTGTCGCTATATTTTAACGGCAAATTTGCAGGAATATTTTCTCTTCACTTTTACCGGCGAAAATTTTATCCATCATAAAATGAAAATTTTTACAGCTGTATTATTGATAAATATTGATTTTTCGTCTCTAATTACCTTCTTTCCGTCGGTATTGTATGTTTTTCTTGTAGTGTTCAAATATAAAGATTGATCTATTAACTTAGATCTGATAAAAAATATTATTACATGAATAGGAGTTGAATAGCTTCCATTCTTATCCTTCGGGCCTACAGGAGACTGAAATAGGATACACCAGTTTGTAACAACTCTTTAGAACATTGTACATATCGAGAATTTTCTCATCCTATATTCGAGTCTCGAGAAATAGATAACTTTGAAGAGCATATCCTGTATCTATCAAGTTGACGTTAACGCTGACATTTTGCAATGCTCATAATCATGATATAGGAGAAAGGTATATCAAAATGATTGTCCAGGATCACGAGACTTGATATTTTATAGACTTGATCATAAGTTAAATTTACTTAAAATGTGCTATTTTATAGTTAAATTAAACTTCAACTATAGTTATTACAATTGAGAAAGAGGAGAAAGTATAATCTCAATTATAATATAGAAAATATGTTTGGATCTGTGACTTCTCTTTGTTAGAATTAAAAGAGATCACAAAGATCACAAAAAATTTGACTCATTATTTAGAACTTTATATTTAAATTAAAAAACATTTATCCTGGTCATGGAAAGGTTGTAAATACCGGTAACATACTTCAAGTAAGCGATGAAATTACTCAGATTTATGGTCTTTTGATAAAATAATGGCAAGAGCATTAGTAGAATTTGAAGAAAGTATTATAAGCATTGCTTTGAATTTGGAATCCAATAATGTTGGGATACAAGACGCTTACCTAGTCAACATTTAAATTTGGCTCTACCTAAATTTTTTTGGTTCACCCTAGCATTCCCTACTTGTCCGACTGTTGCTGAGCAATTTTTGGATATTAAACAAGTCTCTTTAGAAGATAATTTTAATGTGGCTGATTTATCCTCTTTTGCAATCAATTTTAGCACGGCACCGGCCACTCTAGCTAATTGCCCACTCTTTCCAAGTGTAATTTTTATGTTATGTATAGTCGTGCTAATTCGTGTTCATTAAATTTTGATATACTTACTTGAATTTTAAATTCTTTGTGTTTACTTATTTGTGTATACACAATCTATTCATTAACAATTCTCAGTCCTTAGTTAATCTATCACATGCTCTAGGCATTGTTTATGAACTTGTGATAAAAGATAAATTTAAGGAGGGATGAATAAGATTCTTATTACAAGTAACAAAGTATGATAATATATGTATTTTTCAAAAATAGGAACTTAATTTTTTTTTCACTATCCAACTCTGCTTTAAATTAAATATAATTAAATATTTTTATATTATTTTAAATTAAATATAATAAAATAATTTTTATTAGCACAAAATGATTATTAGATTCACAGTATTCATTGCGTGCTGATCATAAATCACAGCCCAACTTAGACGCACAAAACGTGGACCTAAAGCATTTCTTATACTTTGGGCTATGAGAATTTCCTTCACTTTATTATACTGGACAATTGATTGTGAAGACTGGAGGCTGCCTGGATATGCCAAAAGCCTAAAACCTAAGATGGGTTCTCTTGCATGTTCAAGTAGAGAAAAGCTATATTCCCTTTCGTTTTTTTAATTTTATATAACAAATTAATACTTAACAATAGACTCGTTACTTTTTACAATATAAATACTTTACTGTTATTGAATGTTAATTTTAAATAAAGTTATTAATTTTTTTAATGAGAATTATTTTATAAATTAATGTTCATGATAAAAGTTAATTTATAATTTTTATCAAGAACTTATTTAAATTTATATGAAAGCTTTACAAATTTTTTATCGCTATTTTGCATATTATCTTTTTATTTAATATTTTAAAAACTAAATCAAAAATTAACTTGTAAGATATGAAGTTTAAGGTTTAAAAGATTCAACTGATATTAAATCATCATAGTACCAAATGAATAAAATTGAAGAATTTAAAAAAATTAAAAAAGATTATTCTTATTGATTGAAAATTTAAAGTTTAATTGAAAAATAAGATTATTAAATAAAAATTTATTTATTTATTTTAGCTTATAAAAACTAATCAGCTTACAAAAATTGACCAATTAATTAATAAATTAATCAATTCTTAATAACAAAAATTATCAAACTAAATTAAATTGAAAAGTTAAAATCGAACTGAAAAATTGATCGGTTCAAAGTTTTTATTGTTAAAATGACCAAACTGGTTTAATTTTTAAAACATTAATACTATAAATTTCTGAAGAGGTGTAGTAGTATCGCCAAATCTAACACAATTAAAAACAAAAAATTAAACGCACAACTGTAAATCAATGCCGAAATTTGGTAGCAGTTCAACACACCTTGTCCACGTCTGCGGAGCCCTTACCCAGCTTAATACTTTCACTGAGGATAATAGTTTTATTCAAGACTTTATTGAGCTGACACTACTCATAGCCCATGAAAGTATTTCACACTCAATAGTATGACCATCTTGTACTGACCTCAACAGAGGATTTTCATAACACTATTTATTAATAAGGATGATAATTGAACAACTCAAGTGATTCAATCAATAAAGAAATAAACAAAGAAAAACAATTAGAGATATAAACACTCCACTAAATACGTAGCTTTATCAGTCGAACGTGCGAGAAGTGGCAGACCAATACCTGTTTTGAACTATTAAGAGGAATCACGATCAGCCCACCCATAACAGCACCAAAATAACGTCAATTGAGCAAACGTTTCATCATTGAAATGTCACAAAGAATATAGCTTCAACACCATGCCTATCCTGGATGTTTTTCACCCAAAAACCACACCAAGACAACCTAGAAAGATCACGAAACATATCAAGTATAATAGCTACTAAGATCACGAAAACTTCTGGAGTTTTCATACACCACAAATCGTAAAAGACAACCACACAATCAACACACCATGGACAATGAACATCAACACCAGAATGATAAGAACACCATAAAATAAATCAGCTGCAAAACTCCCAAAAAACACCCTCAATTTTCGTTGAATAATAGAAGAATACCCAATTGCAGAAAATCGTGTAATCAACCAAAACAAAACACGTAACATATCAACCATTCAAGTTACGTAAAGCTCAAGATAAAAAATTACAGCTGCTAAAAGGACCACCCGATCAATGACAAAGGCAAAAGAAAAGGCCAGTTGTAAGGATTCTGCCCAGGTCACCTATTACACCAAATAGAAGTTTGCAACAGATGGACTTCTATAACAACATAATTAACTCCAAACATCATCGACAATAACCCTAGAAAATCAGCTGCCATGTCATCCAAAATATGTCAATTTTTACTCACCAAAAACTGTTGACTAGAGATTATTAGCATTGATCTTGTATTGATATTGTTATAATTACTCCTACAATCTCTCATATAATTGAGAGATTTCCTATAGTTAATAGCTATATTACTTCCTAAATAGTCCTAGGAATTTTGTATATAAACCTTGTTCCTATGTACACAAAGATATAGAATACAGATTATCTTCAACATTTAACACATTCAACATGATATCAGAGTCCTATATGATTTAGAGCTAATTTTTTGTCTGTCTGTTCGTTCGAAATAAGGAATGAATACTGGTTGAGTGTATTCGCCTAAAAGCAACGTTTTTTTCTTCTCACCACCCTCCGGCCAGAGTTTTGCCTCGGTTCTTTCTTCACCAGTGTCGTCGGCCTCTTGCCTCTCCATTGGTGGTGTCAAATGCACCTCCTACCTTCTGCCAGTACCTTGCTTCCTTGCTTCTCTTCGGTCTATTTTGTTTTTTGGTTTGTCTGGTATTTTTTCTGCCCATACACCATACACTAGAAACACATTTTCGAACATATTCTATTGGCATATTGTTTTGTTGGATGTTCTAATTAACACTAAAGAAGATGGAGTGAAAAAAAGTAATTATGTTGAGTTCCGATAATCCTTCACTTCAAATCAATCCCGTAAAACTTGATGGAACTAATTATCTTGCTTGGTCAAGATCCTGTTTGTTGTTCATCAAAGCTAGAGGATTACAGGATTACATTAATGACGACAATAAGAGACTCGACGTCAACAATTCTGATTATAATTAGTGGGAGTCCAAGAATTCTCTTATTATGTCTTGGCTCATCAATTCAATGTAGCCAAAGATTGCTCGGACATACTTGCTACTTGACATAGCAGCAAAGATATGAAAAGTTGCTTCTTTCACCTATTCTCAAATAGGTAATAAAGCTCAAATTTTTTTATCTTCGTAACAAATTGCACAACACGAAGCAAGGAAATATGAATGTATCACAATATTTTGCGGAGTTATGTGGGTTGTGGCAGGAATTAGACTATTATAAGGATTTTCAAGCAGAATGCTCAAAAGACGCTGCTAGATTCCAGAAAATGATAAAAGAAGATCGGGTATTTGATTTTTTAGCAGGTCTTAACCCAAAGTTTGATCATATACGAGGTACAATACTTGAAAAAGATCCTTTCCCTTACGTTCATCTCGAATATTCTTTAGTACAACAAGAAAAAAGTAGACGAAATGTTATGCTACATACACCTGTCATTGAAAAAGCAGGATTAGTAACAAGTTCTACCGAAAAGCCAAAACCTGCAAATACCTCATCCAATAAGGATCACTTACATTATGATTACTGTGGACAATCAAGACATACCCGATAAACCTGTTGGAAATTGCATGGAAGGCCTAATCAGAGTCGTGGAAAACGAGGTGGCTCAATGGTAAGGGGTCAGGCTCACTTGGCTTATGGAAATGAAGTGTCTAAAACTTCGTTAGTTGGGGGATTATCCAATGAGGAACTTCAGGCCTTAAGACAACTTTTCTAAAAAACAGACTTTGCTTCCATAGTTGGTGCATCAAAGCTTGCCAAATCAGGTATTGAGCGCTACAATTCTAAAGATAATCCTTGGATTATAGATTTTGGAGCTAACAGATATATGACAGGCTCTCAAAAAAAATATTTAACATACTCTCATTAAAACAACAGGGATAATGTTTGAATAGCAGATGGGTCTTTTACTTCCGTATCTAGTACAGGTTCTATTAACTATACTCCCAATATTATCCTATCCTCAGTACTTCACGTACCCCATTTTTCTATTAATCTTCTTTCTGTCAGTTCTATCGCTAAGGACCTTAATTGCAACGTTGAATTTTTTCCTGACTATTGTGTTCTTCAGGATCTTCACACAGGGCAGAGGATTGGAACTGGTAGACTGCAGGATGGCTTATATGTCTTGGAAGAAGAGCGCCTGACAGTTGCACATCAAGCATTTTTTGGAAATGATGTGATTAATAAGGAAATTCTACAGTGGCATAGGCGGTTAGAACATCCCTAATTTTTTGTTCTGGTAAAACTTTACCCAAACTTGATTAAAAGAACTTCTTTTAATTCTTTGTTTTGCGAGGCATGTGAACTTGCTAAACACACTAGAAGTTCTTGTTATTTATCAAGTAATAAGAGCTCTGTTCCTTTTATGATTATTCACTTCGATGTTTGGGGTCCTACTCAAACTCCCCCTCTTTCTGACCATAGATGGTTTGTGACCTTTGTTGATCACTGCACCCGATTGACATGGGTTTATCTGATGAAAACCAAGAATGAAGTTTTTTTATGCTTCCAATCTTTTCACAAAATGATTTGTACTCAATATGATGCTAGAGTTAAGATCTTACGGTCAGATAATGGAATGGAGTATATGGATGGCAAATTTCGTGCTTATCTGGATTTTAATGTAATAGTACATCAAACTAGTTGTGCCTATATTACAAAGTACAAAGTCTTACATTGTACCTCCACGAGTCTTTGGGTGTGTTTGCTTTTTTCATGCTTATAATGTTGGCAAGTTGGAGCCAAGAGCTTTTAAATGTGTTTTTGTTGGATATTCTTATGCACAAAAAGGATATAAGTGTTATCACCCCCTATCTAAGAAATATGTTGTAAGCATGGATGTCACTTTTCTGGAGTATAAGTCCTATTTCACCACATCATCAACCCTTCTTCAAGGGGAGAGTGAGATTAAAGAAGAAGCGTTGCTTGACTCTAGAGATAATGTGATCCAGGGAGGAAGAATAATTCAGGGGGAGACAACTAGTTTTGTTCACGAGGATCGAAGCTGACGCTTAGATAAAAGATACTTAAAGACATACTCAAGGCGAGATAAGACAGAAAAAGCCATCATGCAATCTATGCCAATGTTGTCCTCTTCCCTCGAAAACACTGGTGAGCTAGAATATGATTTATCTGATAATTTAGATAATTCGATTGCTCTTCGAAAAGGTGTTAGAAGTTGCACCAAACACCTAATTTCTAACTTTGTTACATATGACTCACTATCTCCTGCCTATAGAGCCTTTGTCTTGTTCGTTTCTTCTGTATCTATTCCACAGGATTGGAGAGAAGCAATAAAAATTGTCCAATGGAAAGAAGCTATGATTGAAGAAATGAAGACTCTTGCAAAAAATGAGACTTTGGAACTTGTCAATGCTTCAGAAGGAACATGGACGGTTGGTTGCAAATGGGTATTCACAGCGAAGCATAAGCCAGATGGGTCCATTGAGAGGTAAAAGGTGAGATTGGTGGCTAAAGGCTTTACTCAAACATATGGAGTGGACTATCAAGAAACCTTTGCTCCAGTTGCTAAGATGAATACAATTAGAATCTTACTCTCGTGTACAGCTAACTTGGATTGGGACTTACAGTAGTTCGATGTTAAAATTGTATTTCTTCATGGAGATCTGGAGGAGGAGGTGTATATAGAGATTCCTCCAGGGTTTGAAGATGAGAAGACGCAAGGGAAAGTTTGTAGGCTAAAAAAGGCCTTGTATGGGCTGAAACAATCACCATGAGCATGGTTTGAAAAGTTCAATCGGGCTATGATTTCTTTTGGTTATCAATAGAGTAACGTGGATCATACCCTATTTATCGAGCACTCCCAAGGTAAGATCATGCTTCTTATTGTCTATGTTGATGACATTATTGTAACTGGAAGTGGTACAGAAGAGATGGCTAGGCTGAAGAAACTACTTGCTCAAGAATTTGAAATTAAAGGCCCAGGAAAGTTGCAATATTTCTTGGGAGTTGAAGTTGCTAGATCAAGAAGAGGAATCTTTATCTCCAAGAGAAAATATGTCCTAGACTTATTAGAAGACACCAGTATGATGGGTTGTAAATCAGCTGAATCTCCTATCAAAAGCAATCACAAACTGCAAGTAGGAACGGGTACATCAGTGGACATGAGAAGATATCAAAGGTTAGTTGGGAGACTCATCTATCTTTCTCACACTAGGCTAGACATAGCATTTACTGTTAGTCTGGTAAGTCAGTACATGCATGATCCACGAGAACCACACTTACAAGTTGTGTTCCGCATTTTGTGCTATCTAAAGTCTGCTTGAGGAAAAGGTCTTATGTTCACTAACAATGGTCATCTTAAGATAGAAGCATTTACAGATGCTAATTGGGCTGGATCTTCAGATGATAGGAGGTTAACCACTGGTTATTGTACGCTCATAGGAGGAAATCTAGTCACTTGGAGAAGTAAGAAACAAAATGTAATTGCTAGATCTAGTGCAGAAGCCGAATATAGAGCTATAACTCAAGGTGTGATAACAAAGCTGATGAATGAATTACGGTTAAAGAATGATAACATTGCAGGTAAAGAAGTTGATGAATGAATTACAACTGACGGATGAAGGAAGTTCATCTCTCTACCACGATAACAAAGATGCCATTAGTATAGCTCACAATCCTATTTAGCATGATCGAATAAAACACGTAGAAATTGGCTGACACTTCGTGAAGGAGAAACTTGTGAATGGATCTCGGCAATTATTCTATGTGGGTCATATGAACAACTGGTAGATGTCTTCACCAAAGGACTCTATAACAAATAGTTTCATAACCTTGTTTGCAAGTTGGGCATGTGCGATATCTGTGCACTAATTTGAGGGGGAGTGTTGACTAGAGATTATTAGCATTGATCTTGTGTTGATATTGTTATAACTACTCCTATAATCTCTCCTATAATTGAGAGATTTCCTATAGTTAATAGCTAGATTACTTCCTAAATAGTCCTAGGAATTTTGTAGATAAACCTTGTTCCTATGTACACAAAGATATAGAATACAGATTATCTTGAACATTCAACACATTAAAAAAAACGATAACATTTAGCCTACATCTTACGTGAATCAAACCAATAATCCAGCTGCAATTATTTAGTCATATCTCTAAAAATATGTTACCTTAGATAGTCATTATCCTCAAAATAGGATATTCATATACGATTGATTAAATTCAAAAACCCAAAAATGCATTCAATGAATCATAATCAAACATAATCAATCTCTTCTCGCATGAACCATACGAACACAAATTACGCAAAGTCATACAGCCTCCGATATAGAGAGAAATCAAGATAAAACTTGAAAAACCAAATAATAGAAAATCTGAATCTTTCTACAAGTCTCCAACCAAGCATCAACATTTTTTCGACATAATACCGCACATCAACATTCAGAAGCAAAACTTTCAAATCATCAAGGCGAGTCTCATTCTCACATCAAATATATTATACAACAAGTAAGGAAAAATCCAAACAGACACCAATCACATGAACCTTATAAAACCTATAAATCAAAACTCAAAAAGTCTAGACGTTAACTCCTTTGAACTTTTTTTTTTAAATAAATAACATCATGTACTTCAAAATTATAAAGCACACGGTCCCTGTGTCCCTTGAAAAAATTCAAACCTGGTCTTATTGGTCGTTACATTATCTCTGTCATCAACTATCTAGTTGGTTTCTTCTTCTAAAGCAACTGAATTATCCTCTATCTGAATAGCTTATTTAATAGCAGCAACTAACTGTGAATTTGGACAATTTTACGCCTTTGTGCTTGTAATTAACCCTTTTTAACCCAAGTATGTTTTGGTAATACGGGTTGCTGCTAAAAGTTCATTGAAGAGTGTCTATATTTTCTATCTTCAGCCATTTGAAACATCATTTGTAATAACTTGTAACATCATTTCTATCTGCCCAGGTCACTTATTGCACCAAAGAGAAGTTTGTAACAGATGGACTTTTATAACAATACAATCAGCTCCAAACATCATCGGCAATAACCCTAGAAATTCGGCTCCTATATCAACCAAAATATGTCAATTTTTACTCACAAAAAACGATAACATTTAGCCGACATCTTGCACGAATCACACCAATAATTCAACTGCAATTATCTAGTCATATCTCTAAAAATATGTTACCGTATATAGTCATTATCCCTAAAACGGGATATTCTTTAAATCCTACCTTGATTTAGAATTTTAAATCTTATAAAACTTGTCTTAGAAGAGTTCCATGTAAACACAATTAGATCTAATTATTAAACAATGTCCAAAATTAAATAATAAGTTATAATCTCCTTTATGTTAACATATAGTATTTATCAAATTTTTATTTTGTATAAATACTATATATGTATTTTGTAAAATTAGAAAACTAACGATATTGAAATACAATATCATTAATTTCAAGTTGGTTGGGTCGGTTGGGCCGGCCGTACAAGGCCCAATCCCAGGCCCATATATCGACGGCCCGGTCGTAGGTGATACTCTCCCATGCAAACATAAAGACCTACGTAAAGATCTAAACCCAACGGTGATCCCATGTATATAAGGTACTATTTCGCCATAATACAGGTATGAGACAGAAAACCTTGCTTCTCTCTGTTTACAATCACCGAAACCCTAACAACAAGACTAACTTGAGCGTCGGAGGGGCCTGCTGGGAATCAACCCCCAGCGTGTCTTCATTGTTTTGCAGGTGTTCTCTAGTCAAAGCTATTCAAGATCATGGATCCAAACGACGACGTCCAACCTCAGCAGAATCAGGCTTGGTTGGGACGGCCGGGCCGACCATACGAGGCCCAGTCCTGGGCCCAGATATCGACGGCTCAGTCATAGGAGATAATCTCCCATGCAAATGTAAAGATTCACGTAAAGACGTAAACCTAGCAATTCAAGGTATATAAGGTACTATTTCTCCATGATTCAGGTACAACGCTACAACCCTAGTTTTCTCTGTTCTCTCAACGATCAAAACCTTCTCAAAAAGACTAACTTGAGTGTCGGAAGGGCCTCCCGGGAAACAACCCCTGACGTGCCTTATTTGTTTTGCAGGTATTCCGTAACCAAAATCGCACAGGAACATAGATTCGAATAGCAACGTCCAGCCCTAGCAAAATCCGGCTGAACCAAGGCTGAACCACAAGTTAAAAAAACAGTAAATATTTGTAGAGGAGAAAATTTCTTTTGTAAAATAATTTATAACATCGTTTTGAATCGTGAAAATATAAGAGAATTTTAAACTGGAAGTTTGAATTTAATTTCATCACAATATATATAATTAATAGCCATACACTCGCCACGATGGCGATCCATGCCATAGATTTCTCTAAGCTGTCTGCACCGTCGATTACAACAACGGCTGACAAGAAATGCCCAAATTATACTTGTCGCCACGTGAATTGTTCCTATTGGTTATTCGACTCCCACACGGATCTCTATCCTAGTCTAGTACAATGAATAATCACAGCCGTCGATAATCTAGTCATCTACGGTTCAAATTCACGCTCCCGCCCATCCCAAATCTAAATTGCTTGCTCTTAACTAACCCCCGTCGAGACCCAAAAATTCAATCTCCCGCTTCTCTGAGTTCCTCTACCATAAATATCACCTCGTTACACACTTCTCTACATCGCTTTCCCAAGAAACAAACGCTCACAAGAGTCTTATAGCCAGTTATTGTCTACTTCAAAGCTTTTGAACAAATGGCCCGTACCAAGCAGACTGCGCGGAAGTCTACTGGTGGCAAGGCACCAAGGAAGCAGCTGGCTACAAAAGCAGCTCGCAAATCCGCTCCGGCCACCGGAGGCGTGAAGAAGCCTCACCGTTTTAGGCCAGGAACCGTCGCTCTGAGAGAGATCAGAAAGTACCAGAAGAGCACTGAGCTCTTGATCCGCAAGCTCCCTTTCCAGAGGCTCGTGAGAGAAATCGCCCAGGATTTCAAGACTGATCTAAGGTTCCAGAGCAGCGCTGTTGCGGCTCTTCAAGAAGCTGCTGAGGCTTATCTTGTCGGACTTTTTGAAGATACCAATCTGTGCGCTATTCATGCCAAGAGAGTGACCATAATGCCTAAAGATATTCAGTTGGCTCGTAGGATTAGGGGTGAAAGAGCTTAAATATGTTCATAGTTGGAGTTAATGTGTTCCTAGGGATTTGTACGTTATCTTTATCATGATCAACAGTCTTTGTTGGTTTATTTCTGCGCTTTTGTGTAATCGGTGTAGTGATCTTTCAGAAATCTAATGCAGAAATGGACCTTTGTTTATATCTTCCAGTTACTACTTTGGGCTAAAGCCCGTATAGAGTCCAAGTTAATCTATGACAACGTAACCGAGCCGCGGCAAATATTATAATGCGTAACTCGTGAGGCACGTGACTACGTCGCACGTTCTATTACTTTAGTTAAGACGTTTGGATTCTGGTTTTGTTCTTGAGTTCGGACAACATTGTCAATAAAACTAGGACCAAGAGAAGACCTACTCTAAACGCCAAACTGGAATCCAAAAGCGCGAAAGAGAAGCAGGTTTTCCCTGGAAACAAACAAAGAAGGGAAAGTCCCGATATGGACGAAGATCGAAGTAGTTTTGGGACTGGCGGTGGGTTTCTTGAAACTGTTAAGTCCGATAGATCGGTGTGGCTGATGAAGTGTCCGTTATCGGTGGCGAAGTCGTGGCAGAGTCAATCATCTTCTTCGGAGTCTCATCCTCTCGCTAAGGTCGTTCTCTCGCTCGATCCTCTTCAAGCCGATGATCCCTCCTCTTTAGAGGTATTCTTGTTTCAGTTCGATTTTTCGGCTGTTGTTTTGCTGCCTTTTTATATTTCTTTATAGATGATGGGTTGAGTATGATTTTGTTGATCTGTTGGCTTTTAGCGCTTAGATTTGAATGCAAACCTAGAAGAGTCTGAACTTAGTTGAGCAATTCTCGAGGTTATGCTTGTACTTTGTCCCAATGTAGTGTCAATTGTTTCGTACTTAATTATCTGATTTGCGACTTGGGTTTTCAATCTGTGGAAGAGATGTAATGCAGTGATTTGACATCGTTATACTGGGCTGCTTGGGAAAGATCTGTTGACCTTCTGGTTGCTTCAGGAATAGGCATTATACTTGAGCTTTTGAACAATTTGTGTCGTTCTTGCTTTTGTGGGTTATCTTTTTTGATGCCTTTCATTCAATGTCTGGTTCTTTTACGAATGAGGTTGTTTGCTGATTGTCAAACAATTTCTTGCAGTTCTTTAGGCAGTGACTTTAATGTAGTACGCCTACAGGCCGACTGGAATTGTTATGCAGTTAGTCTGATGGCCTGTTTTTCCTAAAACACAGCTTATTTACAAATATGACTGATATGGTTTCAGGAGATATTGAATGATGTACAGAGAAAGATGGAATCGTATAAACAATTGACCTGCTTTTATTGTTTAATTTCCTTTACTCTGTTAACTTCTTTTGCAAACTTATGCTTAATTTCTGAAATATAGCAATTCTGACTTTGATAGTTGAGAGTATTCATTGTAGAAACAGTGAAGTATATTGTGAAGGAGAATTCCTAACATGTCCAAATAAAATTCTTTCATGTCCAAATAAAATGAAGATAGGCTACATGGTCTAGCTTTTTGGAGTACCTGCTTTCTTTTCTTTCTTTCTGTTTTTGATCTCCCGTTTATTGCCTCTGGCATAAGTTAGAATACAAAATTGCTAGCCTATCAAATTTGTTGTTTAATATTTCTAACGTTTGTTTAATTTTTGTTAGTTCACCATGGAGATGGCTGGTTCTGAAGTTGGGAATACACCAAAGACTTATTCTTTGAATATGTTCAAAGACTTTGTCCCTATGTGTGTCTTCTCCGAGACAGGTCAAGGTAAGATCTAGTTTCATATTTTACAAGTTTAACTCATGAAGAGTTCTTCATTGAAGGTTTAGCTGTCATGATTTTTTGCTTTTTGGGAATTTTAAACAGTAGAACTGTTGTTAAATTTAAGTAAATCATGTTTGGAAGTGATGAATAGTGTTAGTCATTACATAAATAGAGATGTGATGAATCTACCTAAAACTTTATCGAACCTACAAAAAATTGCAGGTACTTTGCTAGATAAAGGTTTATTCCCTTATTATTCATAAGAGTCTTCTAATGATTTTTGAGCATATATCATTTGAAAATTGTCCCGTGAGGGTTGAGATGTTGTGAAATTCTGTTTTTTATTGACGTGGAAGCAAATGTAATTGCATTTGATGTTTCTGTAGGTTGTCTACATTCACCTTGATTTTGTATCATTAAATTTTGATTCTGAAGCAGTAACACTGTTGTCAATATGGTAGAACCAGGACAACTCAGAAATAAATTTACATATATAGTAAATATATATATATATATATATATATATACGTATGTGATGTTATTTGCGGGGAGGGGGCTGACAACCTTATGATTGGTTGTCAGCTAACCGAATCTGTTATTATTGGTTGTCAGCTAACCGAATCTGTTATTCCTAACAGATTCCTAGTATAAATAAGCAAGACACAAAGAGAGAGGGGATATTGAGTATACTGTTGAGTGAGTGAGCCATAGGCGGGAGGTTGCTGGTCCTTGAAACCAGCTTATCTTGTATTCGTTTACAGAAAATCAATAGCAACATATACATTTTCCTTACCTATTTTTCTGGATCCTATCACAATATCTGTGAGGAATTCATGTTTTGATTTGATGAATAGTGTTAGTCAGTGTATAGTAACACTCCTATTAAATATTATTGTTTGAATCCTTGTTTGACATGCCTAATTTTTTAGTGTTACAATTGAGAATTATTCCCTTTTCATTAACAAAATGCAAAAATAGGTCAAGTCTTGCGGAGAAGACCTAAACCTTTTGATTTGATAGGTGTTTTGTGTTGACCTAAAGCACGCGAATTAAAATATGTTTGATATAGTTATTCATGATTATGTGATCTTGCTTAGAAACTTTGCTTTATGTTCTTTTTAGTTTACAGAGGAAAAAAAAAACTAAATTTATTCCTTTATTTGTAGGGAAAGTTGCTATGGAAGGTAAAGTAGAACATAAGTTTGACATGAAACCCCATGGTGAAGATATCGAGGAGTACGGAAAGTTATGCCGTGAGAGGACAAATAAGTCTATGATTAAGAATAGACAAATACAGGTGATTGATAATGACCGTGGTGTTCATATGAGACCTATGCCTGGCATGGTTGGCTTGATTTCATCAAGCTCCAAGGTACATTATTGTTTATTCCTTGACATTCAATACATGAATTGGTTTTGCTTTCTAAATAACTCAACTGGAAGGCCAAACGGTAAATCTTTACGATTTGTTATATTGAGCAGGATAAGAAGAAAACGGCTCCTGTTAAACAAACCGATATGAAGAGGACTAGGAGGGATCGTTCAGAATTAGAAGATATTATGTTCAAGTTATTTGAAAGACAGCCAAATTGGGCACTAAAGCAGCTGGTCCAAGAAACTGACCAACCAGCGGTATGGCTTCTGATATTTCATTCTGATGATAAGAGGGAAAGGTTGAAGTACTATTATTGAACATCCTGCTTAAAATGCTTTATGCTTTTCTTGATGATTCTCGATTTAAAATTTGGTATCGATACACATATATTCTGTCCATTTGATTCGTTCTCTCGTTTCAGCCTTTAGATAGTTGCGGATGCTGGTTCACACGGAATTTAAATATAGTTTACTGATAAATGTATATGCTTTTTCTCCGTATTTGCAGCAATTCTTGAAGGAGATACTGAATGAGCTTTGCGTGTACAATAAGCGGGGAACAAATCAAGGAACTTACGAGCTGAAGCCAGAATACAAGAAAACAGTTGAGGATACAGGTGGTGATTAATCATGTAATGCCGAGCTAAAATAGAGCATCTACAAGGTTCCCTGATTTGGGAAATGGGCATAGAGTAACTCTTAATAACATAACAAAAAATGTAGAACTTTGAAGGATATCTATGGTGAATTTCTGATTAAGAGCACTTGTATTTATGGCATAAGTCGTTTTGTTACTTTACCATGTTTACAAGTAGATTAGATTGATTATGAATTGTACAACTTCCTAACTATGAACAATAAAAATATTAGCCGCTTATCTTTTACATGGTGGTGTAGATTTTACTTCATTGTTTAATCTGATGCTGTTTAGATGGGTTTATATTAATAGAGCTTTTGTTATTAGAGTTTTTTTTAGAAAAGTTTTTCTAAGAAGTTAGTTGATTGTTTGACTGTTATTTAAAAAATAGTTTTTTTAAGAGCTTCATATAATATAATAGACTATTTGATAACATAAAAATAATTTTTTTAATTTTAATTATATGTTATTTTGTCATAAAAATTATTTATACATATAAATATTATTTAAAATATATTAAACAATATGCAAATCACAGTATATTAATTATTATATAATTTTAAATCATATGAAATACAAATAAAAATATATCTAACTAAATTTTTGTATGGTTTAAGTAAAACTAATATAAAAAATCAAATAATATTATATAAATTTTAAAATAAACGTGAAGATGTACTTTTAGGTATTTTGAGAATTATATGTAAAACGTAAGGACAGAAGGGATATAAAAAATTTACTTGAAAAATATGAGAAACTTCAAATTTGAGTTTTTTAAAATCTTATATTTTAGTGATTTATTATTTTTCAGTCAAATACTGATTTTTTCTTAAAAAAAATATTTACAATAAAAAGTACTTTTTTATCCTCTAAAACCTAAGAGGCAATTAGCACCCGATAACTAGTCGAGATTTTCTTTAGTGATAATCTTGTGGTTTAAGCATCGCCAGCAAAGGTTGACGTAACGATTGTGGGATTTTTAGTACAGAAGGTAAAAGATTTGGAATTTCACTCGGTTCGTCTTTGAAGTTTAAATTTTATGGTTGGGCTTTGATCCAATTAAATATTTTTAAAAATTTAAAATGATTTTGTTTTATTAAAAATTTTAAAATTTAAACTAATACAAGTTTAAACATTTTTCAGTCTGTTTTTTTATAAAAAAATTTAATTTATTCTAAAACTTGGTCAAATTTAAACTAAATTCTTTAATTTTTTATTGAAAACAAAAATTGCCTAATTTTAATATTAATAAAATTTTAAATATAATTAATTATAAAATATAGAGTTAATTTATTATTATTAAATTCGACATGATTGAAAGTTAAGAGAATAAGTCTGATTGATTGAATTTTAAGTTAAGCTTATATTTGAGGTGATTTGAAAATTTATATTTTATTTTAAAATAAAGTAATTTTAAAAATTTATAATTTAAATTTAAATTAATTAAATCCTAATCCGACCTATTGCATGAAATTCAAACGTGCCCTTTTCAAGTGGGTCCGGCAATTCATTTGCTAGTTCCGTAACCAACTTGAAGTCCTAGTACTAATTTTATGAATTGTGATGTTGTAGCCAATCGAGTTGCAATTTCCTGTTTTAGAATTTGCGATAAAAATTAAAAGAAAAAATCTCAAGGGTGTTGAGTTGGTAAGGGGCTTTTTTTATTTAAGTGAGGTCGCGAGTTTGAACCGTTCTTATATATACAGCCGTTTAAAATTTGAATTCAATCTTGCCTCTTACAAGAGACTTACCTAACTCGAGCGGGGATTAATCTGAGTATAAATAGCTTAAAGATATTTTTTTATAATTGAAACCTTCTAAAAATTAGGAGAAAAAAAAAGAATTTGCGGTAAAAATAAATATTGTTTCCTTTCAATTTGCGACTTCAATGAGATGTTTGGCTTTATGCCAATGAATGTAAGTCATTCGTTTATGCATATTCAAATGGTCATAATCAAATCATTTTCAAAATTGTTTTCTAGTGATTTATTCCATGGACAAAAGTAAATGACACGTGTCAAGATCACAATGGCGGTGTTGTTATCTCTCACCGAAGAATTGGAGTCACTGAAATGGTTCCGTTCTCATAAATATCGGCCTGTTAGAGTACAGTTTCTACACTCCTCTGAAGAAAAATGGAGCGTCTCTCTCTACTCTCCCTCCTTTTTCTCGCTATCTTGTCTTCCTCTCTCACCTCCACAGAATCAATCGTAGATCCCGACGATCCACTGATCCGGCAAGTTGTCTCTGATTTATTAGATGACCATCTTCTCAACGCCGAGCATCACTTCGCTGCTTTCAAAACTAAGTTTGGCAAAACTTACTCTTCGCCGGAGGAGCACGACTACCGATTCAGCGTGTTCAAGGCTAACCTCCGCCGCGCTAGGCGTCATCAGGTGATGGACTCCTCCGCGGTCCACGGAGTTACGAAGTTTTCAGATTTGACGCCGCGTGAGTTCCGCCGGCAGTTTCTCGGTCTGAGACGTCTGCACCTACCGGCCGACGCTCACAAGGCGCCAATCCTTCCTACTAGTGATCTACCTACCGATTTCGATTGGCGCGACCATGGCGCCGTTACAAATGTCAAAGATCAGGTATGTTAACGTGCACGCGCCGCGCGTGTTACTATCTGTATAATATTCATCCGCATACTCGTCGAGTAACCTTTATGATATATACATATTTGATTATTGATGTGCTAGGGGTCTTGTGGATCTTGCTGGGCCTTTAGTGCGACTGGTGCTCTAGAAGGAGCTCATTTTTTGGCCACAGGAGAACTCGTTAGCTTGAGCGAGCAACAGCTCATGGATTGTGATCATGAGGTTTCGATCTTCTCCTTTTGCTTGACTTTCTACGTTCTTCGATTGTTGTTTTGTTTCCTTTTTTCGTCTGCCTGTCCTTGGCTTTTTCTTCAGTATTTTAGTATTTTCTAGAGCAAGAGAAATATGTCACTATTGTTAGTGGATAACTTGTTGAATTTGTACTCTTTTATTGTAGTATTATTTGCTTGTAAATATTATCGTGTTCTTCATACTGAGAGAAATTAAATATAAACCACCATGAAGGCGTTATCTACGTCATGCGAGTGCAGATGTATAACAGGTTTCTAAAGAAAATTTGTAAACTTACTCAGAACAACTCATCTTACTTTTTGTCAATCATTTACGAGTATGAATTTGGAGATATACTTTTGTTTATGAAAGGAAACATGGTTATTTAGCTCTTTGGTTATTCTTCTTAAGTTGTCCTGATTTTCATTAGCTTTGTAAGTAAATGCAAATTTCTTGTAATAGTTGTTTTGCATGGAAGGAATGCCAGAACAGGATACTGAGGTTTTGCTCCAGTTGAGATTTACATAGCGATTCTGATGAAAATGTATTTAAGTATATATTACATGGTAATGTTTTGAGTTATAACTACAGTTGTAGGATCAATTTCCTAAGTTCATAACTCCCTTTCAATCTTTCATAGTAGATAGAGTATTACTAGTTTTGATTCCTGGACATTTCGTATATTGAAGAATAAACCATTTTTTGGGCTGAATTATACTTATCCCAAGCTTCTAATATTTGCAGTGCGATCCAGAGGAATATGGTGCATGCGACTCTGGTTGCAACGGAGGATTGATGACCACTGCCTTCGAGTATACTCTCAAGGCTGGTGGACTCGAGCGAGAGGAGGATTATCCCTACACTGGTACAGATGGTAGCACGTGCAAATTGGACAAAACCAAAATAGCTGCATCGGCATCAAATTTCAGCGTGGTTTCGGTGGATGAAGATCAAATTACAGCAAATTTAGTGAAGAATGGCCCTCTTGCAGGTAGCTTATCGCCTCTCTGGGCATTGTCATTTCTGTGCTCAACCCTTTCTTATGTTCATATCAATCATTTCATTCCCTTGCCTTGGCATGGTACAGTGGGTATCAATGCAATGTTTATGCAGACATACATTGGCGGAGTGTCGTGCCCGTATATTTGTTCCAGGAGTCAGGATCATGGTGTGTTGCTTGTGGGGTATGGATCTGCAGGATATGCTCCTATCCGCTTTAAGGAAAAGCCGTTTTGGATCATCAAAAATTCATGGGGAGAAAATTGGGGAGAGAACGGCTATTACAGAATTTGCAGGAGTCGCAATATCTGTGGTGTGGATAGCATGGTCTCGTCCGTTGCAGCTTTTCACAAAACCGCCAACTAGATCATCATTATTTCCGGTAAGCTATGTTTGCTAAAATCATAAATGGTTATCTGCTATTGTGTGTATATATATATGTGCGTATGCACGAATTTAGTGTGCAATGCCATCAAATCTTACATAAATGTAGCAACTTAATGAATTTGCCTCGTAGAAAATGCGATAAGAGCTAGGTGCTACTCATATACATGATGCTATGTATTGTTTACTATGATGTAAAGAATATCTACTGCTTTTATATGTTTAGAGCATATGCTTGTTTAGTGATAACTTCTATAAATATGTTTAGAGCGTATGCTTGTTTGGTGATAACTTCTATAAATAAAAGAAAACTTACTTACCGGGGGAATAGACGAGCACCAGAAATTATGAAAATTTTAATACGATAAAATTCCGACGTTTACTTTTAAAGATAGAGTTAATTTTTTAACGCATGATTGTAGGTAATGTTAATTTTATGCATTATATTATATCACGTATCTAAGGGAAAACTCGAATCGAAGATTCTGTCTCGTTTGAACTCTAGTTTTAAGGATGGCATCTGGTTAGAATTTGAATTGAGAATTAAGACACCACTTTTAAAATCATCATCTGCTTATCGATTATCGAATTTTCCCATCTTATATGTTTCACTTATTCAATTGGTTTTTATCTTTTGATATTCAGCCTATTTTCATCTTAGAAAATATATAATTCAAAATTTTAATCTTTTAGGACGATAATGCTTTTCTAAAGAAAAAAACATGACTGCATACTATATTGTTGATGGTTTATATGAGAGGTGGTATAAATTTAATGTTACTTTTTTTAATAGAAAAATGGTATATTGCATATTAAAGGATACGTATTATATTTCTTTAAATTGTATATGTTACTTTTTATTTTTATGGGCTATATAGTGTTAAGTCCAATCTAAGCCCATTACAATTGGGCGAGTTATATTTAAACTCGAGGCTTTAGATTTTACTGAAACCTTGTAGGACGGATTAATGGGGTTTCAAATACGTCCACATTAGTTTAAGTTCAACTCGATTCATAAAATAAAGTTGACGAACTTGAATGTTTTAAACTTCTTAAACGACAATCTAGTTGAACATTACGTAGTGAAATGAGTCACTTGTTTCAAAATGACTGGACCTATGCTCTTTTTAAGATTAAAATAAAACAAATTCAGAACTTTTAGATTTTAAACAATTGACAAAAAAACATAATTTAATCTCAGTAAAGCCTTCTAAATTTTTAGGTCTATCTAATTTGTCTTGGGCAAAGTTAAATAATATAATTAAATATGATTGTGGAAATTACAACGATTTGTATGATAGCTTTAAAATACATTAAATTAGAAACTTTTTTAACTCGAACCTTGTGAAAATTTTGTTTAAATGAATCTCATTGAAGTCTTTTAAGTTTTTTGGTCGATTAAAATTTTCTTATAAAAAAATTGAATGAGATACGTGAATAAAGTTTTGGGAACTAAAACTTCTGTTGCAATTTGAGATTTAAAACAGATTAATATCTTAGTTAATCATGAGCATGGTTAAATATTTTTCATTTATATGTTGTTAAAACCTTTTAAATGTTTAAGTCTATCAAATTAAAAAAGATAAATAATATACTTGAATAAAATTTTGAAGGTTGAAATTTTATAGTTTATTACACTTAAAAATTAAATTAAATTATAGTTAAGCCTGATCATACTAATATAATTTGTTTAATTTAATCTCATTAAAATCCTTTAAAGTTTTAGGTCTGTTCAATTCGTCTTTGACAAGATTAAACAATATGCGTGAATAAAATTTGGGAATTAGAACTTGTACTTTCTACTTAAGGTTTAAAGGATATTAAATTTCAAATCATTTTACACTAGTAAAAAGAAGTTCCCTTAATTTAATCTTGTTAAAACCTTTTAATTGTTTTAAGTCCATTTAATTAGTCTTTTAAATTAAAAACTAGAATCCTAGTGAAAGATTTACTTCATTTAATCCCATTCTCAGACAAAATTAAGTAATATACATGAAATTTTGAGGAGTTGAAGCCTTTTTAATGTTTAAGTGTAATTAATTCTTTTGATGTCAAATCAAAAAGTACGTGTAAAAATATTATAGGAATTAAACTTTTACATTCTATTTGAGGCTAGAAACAAATTAAACTAATTAGACTTGGTTTAGTTTATATGAACTTAAATATATAGGTTGAATTTTAACTTTGTAACCTAAAACTAGATAAATTTGAATTTAGTGAAACACTTTTTTTTATTAAGGTTTGACTGCTACAAATTCTTTATATTTATATCTATTTACTTTAATTGACAAGCCCTAATTAAAACCTTTAAGAATGAATTTTACTCTCGTTTTACTTTAAGGCCTGACAAACTAATAATTTTTTTCTTGAGCCACCCAAATTTATGAAATTGGACTCAAACTGATCTAATTCAAACTTGAACAGTCGTTAAAAAGCAGTATAGTCTTCAACTTCTCAACTTCAACTTCAAAAAACTATTGCTTAATTACGTCTAATTTAAATATCGTGCAAATATACTAAAATTTAGATCAGATAATCTAAAATGTTTTAAATTTATTCCAATTCCGTTTCAATTCCAATTTATTTGATACTAAATAAATCAAATTCTTTACCAGATTAATTAGGAAAACAAACTAGTAAGTTAAATTTTTGCTTTTTTTTAATTTTTTAATTCATGAACATCATAAAAACTACTTTCTATATTTTAATTTATTGTTCACTAAATATATATTATTGAATCATTAAATATTAGTTCCTCATAAAAATTATGTTTAATATAATATAATTAATTATTTTGTTTTGTTTTTATAGTTACTTTATTCTATGAAATAAAGATATTTTTATTTTTAGTAATTGTTTAACAAATATTCTTTAAATCTAAAGTATTTTAATTTTTAAATACTTAAATTTGAAATAAATTGAGGATTAACTATTAAAATATATTTTAACAAAAAATATTAGTTTATTAATTAATTAATTTTAATTAATTCTGATTAAAATTTTACTAATACCTATTAGTTAAATAAAAGTTCTAATTTAAATTATTTACTTAACTAATTCATAAAATTAATTTATCTTTAAATTTTGTCTCTTATTAATTATAGCTATGTAATAAAAATATAATTAAAATGATATTATCATTTTAAAAACATAAGTAATATTAATATAATGATTATTGTTTTCATTTAAAAATTATATAATAATAGTTTATATCTATTTTGAAAACTTTTAAGTGTCACTGTTTGTTTTCTTAAGTAAAAATCTTGTTCAAATTAAACAAGACAAGAACAAATTGTTAGCAATCTATTATCTATAATCTAAGATTAAAAATTATAAAAAAATTACTTGTGTCAAAACCAAAATTTCATGATTATATATCAATTACAAAGTGTTCCAAGTGTACAATAATTTTCATAAGTGTTCACCAGATATTAAATTATGCACTTTATTAGGCGATTTCAAATATAATATATGTAACGATTTTTTTTACAAAATTATATCGTATGATGATAATTAATTAATAAGTTCTCTAGATACCTATACCTTGATAATGTTCAGATATCGTGAAGTGCATATCCAATATGCATGCATCAGGGGAAGACGAGATAAAAACGAGAAACTGAACAATGCTGCGTTTACATTGTTGTTGAATTCCAATGGTTTAACTACCAAACGTTTGAAGAACTTGGCAAGTAAGTCAAATATTAGTTGTCCTCCGATTAGCGCGTTCAGTTTCTCGTTTTTATCTCGTCTTCCCCTGATGCATGCATATTGGATATGCACTTCACGATATCTGAAGTGCATGCATATTGGATATTCACTTTATAACTCCGCTTAATGTAACCTCAAGGCAAATTAAGATGCATGACTTAATCGTCATTAAGCAATAACCATTCAGGAAATAGGGAATGCAACTTATATAACAGAATAACGATACTAAAATAAAAAATAGCAATAATCATTCTCAAGAAACACATGGCAAACGATTAATCTCCATAAACAGCTTTGAAGTTTCACGCCTTCATCGGATATGTTAAAACTTTGTAAATAACGTATACATTCGCTTAATAATAGTAATCCATTCATGAATTATCTTTTTCTAATTCTTCTTCTCAAGTCAATTTATTTCATGATATACGGAACGACAATCAAATTATTATTATAATATATATTAAAGTCCCTTTTCATGTGATTTTTAGTTGTTTATAATCTAATTAATAAACTCACCTACATGGCTCTATAATTTATTGCAATGAAGTTAATATATTTGTTGGGAAATATTAATATGTAGTGCGATTTCAATGTTTGCATGACCTGAAATATATTTTCAATTTGAGAGTTATTGTCCAGGATTGCCTGCTTCAAGGCGATTTAAATCTGTAAAAAGAAAAGGTGTGAGATACTCCGATGGGCTTTGAGATATAGACAAAACAGAATATTGGTGCAAGTGAAAAGAACATACCTGATCACTTGCAAACTGGACATGAGAAAGCAACCATACTTGTGACATCTATTCTAAGCATGTTGAAAGTGTCCAATATTGCTTTGTTCTTCATAGTTTAATGGCTCAAAGAAACAGAAAACCTGCAACTTCTAAATGACGAATACTTGAGCAAACATATCTTTTGGACAAAAAGGCCTTCAAATATTGAAGAAAGATGGAAATTCTCAATAAAATGACTCGGACATGCCATATGATTTCAAGGTCTCAAGTTGAAAGCCAATTATCGGTAACAGATTGGTAGAAAGACAGTGATTCATAGCAGCAAAACACCAAATGGAAGTCTAAAATTCGTCCTGAACTTGGAGGAATATGCTAAACATTACACTGGACGTTGATTCAAGAAACAAATTTATACCTGGAAACACGAAACGGAATCCTTTCAAACGCCGTGGGTTTCGGAGACCTGGCCCAACTTAACTTGTTTCGATGGATCTGTTGCCTGTCTACAAAAAAGATTGACTTCCTAAGCATTGTCTGGTAACGGAACACAGCATTTTAACAGTTGTTAAAACTACAAAGAATTAACCACATTGCTTTTTTGGAAGATCCCCAGGGGAACGCTGTCTCAGATATTGACATTATGTGCTCTATTGTTATGACCTATTTTAATGATCTTTTTGCAGCTCCACTAGAAGCGCCAAACACTGTAGAGTTTGATGGTATTCACAAGGTGGTGACAGACCTGGAAAACCTATCCCTTCTAGCCCCCTTCAAGTTGGAGGAGTTCAAGATTGCTCTTTTTGAAATGCACCCCGATAAAGCGTCTGGCCCTGATGGTATGAATCCAGCTTTTTTTCAAAAGTGTTGGGATACGGTAGGTATTGATATCTTTGCAGAATGTTGCTCCTGGTTAGATAAATGTGAATTCCCTGCCTCGCTAAATAGTACTACTATTGTCTTAATTCCAAAAAAAGACAAGGCGAGTAGTATGAAAGATTTACGTCCTATTGCCCTGTGTAATGTGATCTATAAAATCATAGCTAAGGTGCTCGCTAATAGACTTAAAGTGATTCTTCCTAA
>JAOQMR010000002.1:967487-977820 GCA_027563865.1 Erythroxylum pelleterianum | reverse complement strand
AAGGTTTTCTATAATGCAGTTTAGAGTTTAGCGAGATAAACAAGATTTCTCTTATGCAATTTCGCATATGCAATTTAACATAAAGTTTAGAGAAATCGAGACCTACAAACAGAAAGATGATACAAATTAAAGATCATACAAGTATCATCTTTGTCTGCCACACTCTATTTTCTCGTTCATGTTAGTAAGGTATTAGACATGCACCATTATATTGGACCTGTGTCACACGTGACATATGTGTTTGATATTTTTCGGTATTAAAAGCTTTACGGGACGTAATGATGGACTTTCATTATCTTTAGATTAAATGTTTTGTTTTAAACTTGGTACCAATACAGTAGCGTGAATTAACCGTATTTTTGAACTGGTTTTAAATTGGAGTCAATATAATTATTATCCAAGGGGGAGAATGTTAGAAATTTTCTCATTTAGTGGACAACAATTAATTGTATTTTATCAGTTTTAAATAATTTATTGGTTAAGTTACGTAATTTAATCCGGATAAAGATAATAAAGTGGCTCAATAAATGATTTGGATTAATGGGCCGAAGTCTAGAAGGAAAATGAACTTCGATCAATGTGGACTGGACTCATATTGAGTGTTAGAACCCGTATCAGAATTCCAACCTCTTACGAGACACCAAACTGGAACCCGAATCCGCGACGGAAAACCTTACGAATCCGAAAATTCCGATAAAATTTTTTTCCATCTTATTCATCTTACAAATCCATTTTCATACTAATATATTGTCAGAAAACTAATGCCTCGAAAATCGAGGTCAATTGCAAAAGTTATAGAGGAAAAATCAAAATGACCTAATGCATAGTGACATTTGACCATATGAATAGTAAAATGTTAATTTCCGACCCTTATATCTTTTTACTCCGAATTCCAATTAGGACGCACCATATCTCGTTTTAATTCTTCATTTAATAATCATAACTTAAGCAATAAAAATCCTCAATTTATTCCAACCATCAATAAAGAATATCAAATAAATCCTCAAAATCAAATTATTCAACTTATTGACCACAGAAAAGAAATCGGGGCCCAACATTGAGACCATGATGGGAAGACTCGATATAAATGCTATACATAGAAGGTTAAGGTCTTCTATAGCTGTTGTAACAAAATGTGAACGTACAGATACTCTGACCCATTCAGAGGTTCACGTATACAAAAAGCTACAGAAAGGCTTTAATGTGTTGTGGTTTGCAACTCTCGTAAAGGTGTAGACAGATTCGTGCTCGTTTTGGCCTCGGAAAGTTTGTTTGAAGTTATGGAACTAAAATAAAATATTTTTCGCATTTCTTCATTATTTCTCTTTCGTGTTCGATTCGGGCTACTTAACTAAGGCTTCTGTTTTATGTTATAGTTGACTATGTGAAAGTGGTAGATTTCAGGTGAAATTCTCCATTCGTTTTCTTTCGTTCTGTGAACATTGACAAATTTGTAAAAATTAATGTTTTAAAAATCAGACTAGAAATTAAATTGATAATATAAAAAATCTAAGGTGTAAAATATTTAATTGGTAGTAGACCACTATAAAACTAATTAAAAATTCAATAAAATTAAATAATTTGAAAATTTTCTTAACAAAAAAATTTAAGTTTAATTAAAAAGATATTATTAGATAAAAATTAATTAATTAATTTGAATTTGTAAGAACTTATTAATTTATTAAAATATATCAATTAATTAATACATTAATCGATTTTTAAAATACAAGAGTTATTAAAATAAATCAAACTGAAAAATTAAAAACCGAACAAAAAAATTGATCAATTAAAAAATTTTACAGTTTAATCAATCAAGCCTAGTAAAGCTTTTAATCATTGATAGAAATAGTCCTAAGGATTGATCGATTTTGAAAAATAATTTTAGGCATCGATCTAAAGCTTTTCTTTTGAATAATTTCTTTTTAGTATAATATTAATCTAAAATAATGATGTTTTAATTTATAATTTAATAATTCAAGAATAAATCACATTTTTTAAATAAAGTTTACTCAAAAAGATATTGTTTTATAACAATTCGATCACATGAGTCCGATCAAATATTATGCCAAATTTAAACAATTTATTGGAACGACCAAATTGAATTGAATTATCGAAGAACCTAACTCAACAATTAGATTGAATTGAATCATCAACGAACAAACTATAATAATGTTATGGATGTTCACTTTGAAGTTGAGATTTCAAAATCTATATAAAACAATACATATAATATGAATAATATGAAACACATTGGGCTCTGAATATTAGTAGTCCATCAGCCCCAACCACACATAGATAAGAAGCGAGGCCATAACTTTGGGCTTGTCTAATTAAAGGCCCACACCTCAGACTTTGTTAATTCGACATTTTCATGTGTAGAAAAAATTCACATTTTTTTAATAATCGATTAATTAATTAATCACAATAAATTATTTTAAAAAATAAAACTATTTTATTAAGTATAATTAAAATAACATCATATGTTATTTTTAAATGATATTAAATTGTTTAATTACATTTTTATGAATTGGAAAAAAATAATAAACGATCTAATCCGTTATTAATTCGTTTAAACTGGAATAATTTTATGTAAATAAATATTATATATTAATTTAATAATCTGGTTTCTAACCGAATATTTTGCATAAATTTTGTTTTTTTTTTTCATTCCATGTCGATAGCTTCAATTATTCATAGTACATACAAGCATAAATAGAATGAAACCAGGAAATTTTTAGGTTTCTGGTGAGCTTAAGAAAACTACAATTACTGTATAACGTATTGGGATGACGAAGACAGAAGAGTTAAGCTCAACATGAGCTCTCTAATCATCTTCTTCATGTGGAATAGGTGCCCAATAGCTTCCTCCTGAACCAGGCGTAGGATCCCAGAAGCCATAGTCTTCTTCTTCCGCAAACGTCGTTCCCTGTTCCTTCCGATCTAGGATGCGTTGGGACTGAAGATCAAGGGATGATGTTGGTGATAATGGCCACCAAGAAGATTCTGCTGATACCTTCATGAGTGTTAATGCCATTATAAGCACTAAAATCATGCGTGAAATGTGCACCACTGACCTCTGGTTTACGATTGTCATGATCGAACTATGAACTAGTTCGTGTACTTCTCATGGCAAGTAGTTGTTCGTTTCGAAGAGCACTGCATTGCAGCAGTTAGAAGTAGCAGTAGAGTAGCAGTAGTGTTCGAACAAAATAAGATTTTTCTTTCACACGGAAAGGATGACAAAACATGATTATTGCATGTCTTAAGCCTAAGAGCAGTTTTTGGTTGTGTCGGTGTCGTACCAAAAAGGAACAACTTGGGATGGGCTGAAGTGCGAACATGTAATATAACTAAATTTTAGAGAGCCCATTTGCGGAGAAAAGAAATATTATTTGTGGGAAGAGTGAAACGGTGAGGAGGCGTTGTAATTATAAGAGTGAAGCTTTATGCTACCTTATTACAATTGTCAACTAAACTAATTGAGTTCTGATGATCATTAGTATTATTATTGCTAAATTAAAATTTTATTTAATTTAATAATATTAGTAATAACTACTAATAATAAGACTATTTTTTAATACTTGTTAGTAATATTAAAAAATTTAACGATTTGACCAGTTTAAACGTAAAAATTTTGAACTGACCAATTTTATAAGTTGATATCTATCTTTTTGATTCGATTTACTTTAATAAATCTTGTTATTAAAATCAATCAATTTATTTATTAATCAGTCTATTTTTTAAATTAATAAATTCTTATAAATCAAAATTAATTAATTAATTTTCACTTTAAAATCTTTTTTAAATTAAACTTCAAATTTAGATAAAAATAATCTTTTTCAATTTTTAATTTTATTTAATCTTTAACCTATTTTATAAAGAATCACTTAAACTACTGATAATTATCAAAAATTAATTATTACCATTGCCTCCCTTTTTTTAGTGTCAAAATTTTCCACTTAACATAGTCAAAACGTTGATTTTATGATAATATTCTATCTTTTTTAATATCTATAAAATTTGTAATATTTACTTAAAATTTTACATTAATTAATAATTCAAAATCATTTATTTGATAGAGTGGCGTACCGATTTGGTTGTTCTTTGGTGCCACAACATTCTTATCCTTAATTCTGAAATTTTATTATTCTTGCATGTTTCGATCAAAGCAGCCGTTCGGTCGCTGGAATCTGCAACAAAATGAACTATAACATCTGAAATCCTGATGATTGCTTGCAATTTCATAAAGTAACTTGGTTGTTGACATGGTGGACTGTACAATGAATAATAATAAAAACCTAAAAACAACAAGAGAGAGAATAGGTGGGGTGGTTTTGATCATAATTGCAACATCGAGACAATGATGGTAATGGGTAAGGAAGCTGTTTCCTAAGTCGTTTTAGGTATACATTTGCACTTTGAAAAATTTAAGGTGAAAATTGTTTCGGTTGGGTCACTTTCACTCTGGTCTGTCGTCCTTTAGCTATTCACCCTATCTATAATCACCACTATAGCTCAACCATTGACCTTTCGGTTAGATTCGTTGGTCCACAATCACTTACTTTCAATCCAATAGATGCCAAATGAAAGCAAATTACGCCTGATTGTTGGGTTTATTTGATAGTAATGATAACCAAACATGTACTAATCATGATTTGCCAAACAAAATTACAAAATCATGAAGGTTGACAGAAAATGGTAATAAAGGGTGCAATAAGGTTAAGAGTCATGTGACAAATTGTTGTGTCAAAGTCAAACTAATATTAGTGGCAAGGCTTAAGCCTTAGGATTCTTTTCCCAATTCTCTTCTAAGAGCAGCTTGTACCCATTGTACTTTGGAACGTGTATGTCAGGTTGACCCTTGCGTGAAATTTAGAGTATCGTCGGATCGAATTTGAAGTGAATTCTACAGCGATGATCAATGTCCTATCTTTCCCGATTCACCGGACCAATTCTCTCAACTCTCTCGTTCGAGGCATCAATGAACTGTTCACTAAGAACCAGACTGCTGTTCATCGATATATCTATCGAAAAAATAATAGACGCATCGACTGATTTGCCAATTATGCAGGTCACTTTGATGTCGGAATCACTTATTTTGCTACACCTCCTATCGGGTGCCACATGATCCTTTTAGAGGATTTATCAGAAACCTGTCTTTTTCGACTTCTTGTGTAATTTTGGTTCTTTTCCCTTTATTAAAAAAAAACGTCGCCAAAGGGTTTAGGACTCAAATTCAAGACTTCTTGCACTTCTTGCACCACTTGAGTATGACTACATTTCATGTTGAATTCAAGCTAGTGTAAACTAGTTTTCCGGATTAAAATAACATCATGTTATTCAATAACTAAAAAATCGGCAACCAAAACGACATTATTCAAGGGCTCGACGGACTTATTGATATCATATAAAATCTCACTTTGTCGAACTCCCATTTACAAAAACATGTCACTCCTATGCCTAACAAGTACCGAAATCTTAACCCTCAATCACAACTTCAAGGGAAAAACAAGTAAACAATCAACAACAAGAAACAAGGACCATACCATTCCAATAAATACATCCATTAGAGTGCAATAGAACAATCTGGCAGTCATTGGCATCTGGAAATAATAAGCAAACGGAATTCGTTTGTTATTCAGCACTTGGTCAAAATCAAAGCTCAGGATGATATACAGTGTTTGAACACAAATATAGAACCAAAAAGGGTATTAAAATGTAAAAGACCTACTTGGATATGGAAATCAAAGATACAGCTTAAACAGATTCATTATACAAAAGCCAGATAACCACTGCACACAATTAGTAAAAGCTATACTTTTCACACTGCAAAACTAAACTTGATGGATAAAACAGGGAAAATAACGGTTAGCCTTTATGAGATTGCATCGTAAAACACATACACTTGTCTTTCACTGCTTCGGCCTCATTTCCATACTCTTTAAATGTGTACTCGTCTTTCTTAAAAGAAGAAGGAACCTTACCCTCACTGTAGCATTGGTTACATAGACTAAAATTGGACTTAACCTCCTTGAAGCGAGACCCTATAATCGGGTAGCGGCAGACTGAGCAAGCACGGTTCTCATGTCTATTCCTATCACCCATTTCAAGCTTAAGAAGTGTGGACATGACACCAAAACCCCAATCAGGATCATTAAACATAACAAGAAAGTCGTTAAAAGATACCATTGAAGAGTCGGTTTCTCCATGTAGTTCAAGCAATTCACTAACACCATTAGATGGAATATATATAACTCTAAGCAACTTCACATAACGAACAGCATCAACTTTTCTTATGAGAGAACTGCCTTCATTCACAGGACGCCACATGAGTGCATCAAAGGCGATTTGTTTTCGCTTATCAGGACTGCCACTACAAATTGGTGCAAGAATGGCAAAAAACATTCCCAAATCTACCCTACCAGATCCAGTCTCATCCAAAACAGAGAGGATCCTCTCATTTATTGCCTTGACTGCCCCTTGGAAGGTTTCAGGCTTTAAGAAATCAAGTAACTTCCTCAGAATACCCTCCAAGTTTGGTTTTCGTACGGATTTCTCTGGGACACCACCACCAGAATAAGAAACTGGCACATCATTTTCACTCATTTCCTTCTTCAAAAACTCAACATCACACCGACTCAACCTGGTAATCCTCTGAAATGCCCTGATTTTAAGAGCATCTGCCAAGTTCTGTCTCAACGTTGTTCTCTCACCCACAGTCTTAAATTTGTTAAGTTCCACGGATATAAATGCATTGTCTCCATTAGCAGCACCATTACCCTTAAATTTCTTCTTCTGAAGCTGCTTTAAATGTGATATCGCATCATGCAGTTCAACTCTATTTGTCATTTTCAATGCTTCCTTCAAAGCCTTTTTGGCTTCCTCGGCTTCCCCAGCCCCCAATAACGTGACAGCTTTGTTCAATTGTGCCCTCCAATGATTTGGCCACACAGCTAATACCCTGGTATACATTTCAGACGCTCTTTGGAACCTTCCCAAATCCATATACAACCCACCCAAATTATACAAAGCATCCACATGACCAGGTTTCAAATCTATAGCCTTCTGAAAAACCTCGACTGCCTTCTCATCTTCGCCCATAGCATGCAAAGCAGAGGCTAAATCACAATGCGCATCAGCATAGTCCGGTTTCATGAAAATGGCCTCCTCCAAGGCCTTGACAGCTGCCCTGTATTCCCCTACGCCAAAAAGGGCACTACCCAGTAGTTTCAAAGCTCTATAATGAGTTGGACAAAGAATAGCAGCTTCTCTATAGTACTCGCAAGCACTTAAAATCATACCTTCACCTTCCAATGCAATACCGAGGTTCGCATATATCTGAGGAAGCAAATAAGCCCATTGATTCCCTGCTGCCTCAGCTGCCTCCAAAGCCAACAAGAATTCATCTTTAGCTTCTTTGCACCTCCCAAGAACATACAAACAGTTCCCAGCTCGAAAATGAGGCCTAACATCTACCGGCTGCAGCTCACAAGCTCTCTTAAAACTCACCAATGCCTCCTTAAACAACTGGTGCTCATACAACACTCTCCCAATTGCCATATGCCCATCAAATGCCTCCTCTCTCGATCTCGCTCCGTCAGCTCTGCTCCTCAAGACCCCCAATTCCTTGATAAAAATAGCATAATCATGTCCCGACTCTTCCCAAAACACCCTCTTCTCAGATATCTCCGAAGACGGCCCCAATTCCCTCGACCACCCAGCGTCAGAATAGGAATCAAAGTTGTCACCTTTCAGTTTCCCATCTTTCGCTTGCTTTCCCTTCAATCTCTTCACCAAAATCTCCAAATCGTCCACAATTTTCCATGTATCATCAAAAACAATCCCGTGATTAGGCGAAACAGCCCACGCAGCTATCCTCTGCTTTTTCTGCGACTCCATAGCTCCCTCATCCATAACCGAAGACGACGAAGCCTCGGACCCCACCGGGATCCCTTTATTATCATCCAAATTGAGCTCCAATTCCAACGCGTCGAAGTCACGGTCCACGTCCCCGGCTCCGTCATCGTACGTACGCAACAGACCGTCGTAAGTGAGACCTTTCTCGCCGTCGATGTACTCGTCGTAAGTACGAAATACTTCGTCGAGAATCGCATTGATCTGCTCGTCGCTGAATTTAACCCTAGGGTTAACAGCGACCACAAGGGCGGCCATTTCCTCTCTGTTAAGCCCTCCGTCATGGTTAAGGTCGAATTGCTGGAAAATTCTCTTCACCTTCTCTGATCTGCTCCCTCTCGTCGTCATCTTGGTTCCTGGTTCAACTACGAATTAGGGCTAGGACTTGAGTTTTGAGAGGAGTAGTAGATAATTTATGAATTCATGTTATTAGGGCTTCTTATTAAATATAGCTCAGCTGTGGTGTTCTTTTGCTGGCTTCTTTTGCTTCATGAGGTATAAAGGTAAAGCCGTTAAGGAGAGAGAGGGAGGAAGACAGAGATAGCCTTTTCTTTTTAGTATTTTAACTTATCTGTATATGCTCTTCAATGACAATTATGTTTTGACCCAAAAAAAAAATGACAATTATGTAATATTTAAGGACTAATAAAAATAAAAATTTAAAATATAATTAAAAAAGAATTATTAAAAAATTTAAAATTAAATTAAAAAATTAATATTTTAAAATTTAGATTAAAAGTTAAATTTATAAGACAAGTTTAAAAAATTCAATCGATACGGAACTGAACTGTCATAAAATTAATTAAAAATTGAATAAAATTAAAAGATACTAAATATAATTAAAAAAAATGCTTGCTATTTATCGATTAATTTGAAGTTTAATTATAAAAAATTGATAAGTAAAAAGTAATTGACAAAAACTAACTAATTTACTAAAATCTACAATTAATTAATAAACTAATCAATTTTTAATAACCAAAATTATTAAATTAAATCAATTAAAATTTTGAAAACTAAAGTAAACAATTGGACAATTAAAGGGTTTTATGGTCGAACCACCAAATCAATTGAGTCTTTTAATATCAAAAAATGTTAAATCAAAATTAATTAATTAATTTTTATTTATGAAATTAATTAATTTATCAAATTTAATAAATTAATCATTTTTTATCGATAAAATTATTAAAATCAAAAAATCAAAAAAATTGATCACTTTAATTTTTTTAATCATTAACAAGGACATCTTTAATTAATTAAATTATTATTTTAACTAAATAAAACAAACTATTTAAATACTTGCGCGTTTCTTTATATATATATTGTTTGTGGGCTACCACTCACAAGCTGGAATGAGTGGTGGAATTATCATTTTCTTAGATGTGACAGTTATACGAGATTAGTTAAATTATCCACAAGAAGCGCGATGGTATTAAAAAGGACAGATTGAATTTGAATTATACTAATATGCCAGGTAATGATTACAGTTAATTTTATATTATATCTTGCGGCACAAAACAACGTGGAATGGAAGGGAAACTTACTTATTTTATAGTTTTTTAAAAAATTGAATGAAATAAAAATTAAGAATAAAGATTAATTAAATAGCTTAGATATCAAACCGAATTAATTGATTAAAATGTTAAATTATCAGTTAATTTACCATAATTATATTATTTATGAATTATTTTTATTCCAATAATTGTAATTCTCAATGTTATAAAGAATAGTTATGTTATTACCAATATTTTTAAAAATAATTATTTTAAAATTAAAAGTTGTTTAGGTCTAATGCTACTCGAGTCTTAACTCTTCTAAACAAAATAAGGGAGCGCTTGGTTCATAAAGGGTAATATGAATGAGAATAGGAATGAATATAGTAAGAAATAGAAATGAATTATAGACAACAATAAATCTCATTTCTCTGTTAATCTATAGGAGTAGAGTATTACTGAAAATGGGAGAATAAAAATGTTACCTCTATTGATTCCAAACATGAGTTTTCATTCTATACCCATATCATTTTTCCCATTACTCTCAAATAAGCACCCCCTGATTTTTTTTGTTTAAAATAATTAGATCAGCTTCATTAAAAATACTTAAATCTGGATCTATGAACTAGTCCATTGTGACCCCTATATTGATTGATGTTACTTTTGATTGGGCTTAAGCCTCTTTTAATTTGTGCTGGATTGAGGGATGGACTTTTTGATTCTTTCAGTACTCAAATATTAAAATTCGACATAAATAAAAATAGCCCTCTCACACTTATATCTAACAGTATTTGATTTTTAGTATATGTGTTCAAAATTTTTATTTTCAGAGATAACAAAGTGAAAAAGAAGTGGTTTTTATTGAAGAGAAGTCTCAGCTATATTACACTTTACAGTATACATGCGATTTAAATAAGAAGATTAATAAC
>JAOQMR010000002.1:942540-967387 GCA_027563865.1 Erythroxylum pelleterianum | reverse complement strand
GTTACTCAAGCCTAAAACACAGCATCCTTATCACTCCTGGGAGGTAAACTCTTCCTTATGACTCCCTGAACTAATATTCAGTATCTAATTATTAAAAAATTTCAATTATTAAAAATATTTAAATTCGAATAATTTAATTTAAAATTTTATTTTCATTTCATTTTATTGATAAAAATAAAAATAAAATAAAATAAAACTTAAAAGGGTAATTTTTAAATATATAATTAATAATATGTTTATTGACGGAAGCTTAAAAGGCTATGTTATTTTTTAAAATTTTGATTAGAAAATATTAATAAAATTTTTAAACTGATTTATTTAATTATTAAATTTAAACACTTAAATTTAAAACTATAAAAATTTAAAAAGTAAATAAAATTTTTTATAATTTTTAATTCATTATCTTTGTCTAAATTTGATATTTGTGACTTTGCTTTTTGTAGTTATTCCATTATTGGGTGAATAAGGCTTGGACGTACATTTCCTTATTTTTGTAGGTGTGAAAATTAATTTATAAATTACATATTCAAAATTATTTAAAAATTAATTAAGTAAAAGAGATAATAAATTTCACTTAAATAATTAGTTACATGTCATTTTTAATAAATTTTGATAAATTAATATAGGTTATAGATAAAGTCGAATTGGTATATTATATTTAATTGAGTTCAAAATTCAAATAAAATTTTTATTCTATCTAATTATAAGAAATTAGTTTAAATTTTAATCAATTTAATCTAAAATTAATGAACTAACTTTAATTTATATTCAAATATTTAAATTTAATTAAGAAAAAATTATAATTATTTGAATCCAAGTTAGAATTTTAGAAAAACTTCATATAGGGATGATAATTGGCGCAGGCCGTTCCTACCTGACCTAAAGTCAACGAGTTAGGTCTGGATTAAACGAACTAGCCTAAAGCCCAACAATTATAAGCAAAACGAGGTTATTATTGCATTTTTAATAAAAAAAAATCTTTCGAGCCAGGTGAGTCAGGTTTGAGCTAGGGCCATGCTGTTTCAGGGCTAACCGCGCCTAAGTACGGGTAGCAATGATCGGACCGAGACTCGAACTTGGGCCCATTGTAATTTAGGATAACTAATATTAAAATTAGTTATCCTAAATTAGCAACCGTAAAACAAGAGAAACCATATCCTATTTTTGAGTAACACAAATAAATTATACACATAATTAACCGAATTATGAAGAAAAAATTAAAAAAAAAGATGGAGCATATGAATAATAAAAGGTCATAAAGACCTAACCGCCATGCAAAGAGGTGTTGGCTCCGCACGTAAAAGCGCGGGAAAATCGCCGAACGTGAAACGATCAATAAAATTAACGAATTTTCTCTCTTAATTCATTCCAAGAGACTCATAAACTAACTAACTGCCCTTCAACAAGGCAGTTAGTGTGAGAGAAAGAAAAATACAGGAACCAATTTTCCGGTTCCTGGAAATTTCTTTCTCGTTCTCTCTCTGACTTTCTCACCAACCAAACAGACCAAAACGAAGAAAACCAGAGGGAGAAAGACGGGACTGTTTGAACCTAAACTAATTCGTTTTCGAATATTTTTTTAATTAAATATTCATGAACAGGAGCTAGACCAAAAGAAGAGAGAAAAAAAGATAAAAAATGAGCGTGGTTTCGATGTTGATGGGAGGAGAATCTCCTGTGCACGAGTCGCAAGGATCGGAGGAGAAGATCTTCGTTTCGGTTAGATTAAGGCCTTTGAACGATAGAGAAATTTCCAGAAACGATGTCTTGGATTGGGAGTGCATTAACGACAACACCATTGTGTTCAAGACCAGCATGCCCGAGCGTTCCCTCTTTCCTACCGCCTACACATTTGGTAAATTCTTGTGAATCAATCTATTTTTTTCTTTTAATTTCTTTTTCTCTGTTTTTTATTTTTAGCTTTTGGGTGTATATAGATAGAGTATTCGGCACCGAATGCTCTACGAAGCAGGTGTACGATGAAGGAGCCAAAGAACTGGTTCTCTCCATACTTAATGGCATGAACTGTGAGTAATTTTGTTTTTCTTATAGAATCTAGTTCAAAGTAAATCATGTTTGTTTTGAGATTGTAAAAATTTTGATTTTTTTATTGCTTGAATGTGTGTTATAGGTACCATTTTTGCATATGGACAGACGAGCAGTGGGAAAACGTACACCATGAGTGGTATCACCCAATTTGCAGTAACTGATATATATAACTACATTGAAAAGGTAACTGACCAGAAAAATTCATATGATTAGATCACTTTTTTTTTCTCTTTCTTTTGATTTAAGTGTGGTATTTATGTCATAGCAGCATAAAGAAAGGGAGTTTCAGTTGAAATTTTCTGCAATGGAGATTTACAATGAAGCTGTTAGAGACCTTCTTAGCCATGACTCCACCCCACTTAGACTCCTTGATGATCCTGAGGTAAGCGTTTTGGTATATGTTTTAATGGTTTCAGAGTGTTGTACTCTGTGGTGTATATTCACAGTTCTGCTTCAACAGAGAGGAACTGTTGTTGAGAAACTTACGGAGGAGACTCTGGTAGATAGCAACCACCTACAGGAGCTCCTTTCAATATGTGAGGGTAAGGTTGCACCAATCCTCCTGTGCTTGTTTTTCACTTCAAGAAGATCACAACATCTTAGCTCGATTTCTTCAAAATTGTTGCAGCTCAAAGGCAAATAGGAGAGACATCTCTGAACGAAACAAGCTCTAGATCTCATCAGATTCTTCGACTGGTACGCCTCCCTTTTGGTTTAAGTATTTCCATCCTCCCTACCCTCAATTAAGGCATTATGTACTCATTCATTGCTCTTGGTTTTTCACAGACAGTTGAAAGTTCTTCTAGAGAAAATTTAAGCTCTGGAAAGTGCAGCACTCTTACAGCTGCCGTGGTATGGAATTAATGGCTATTAGTTCATAGATCTTAAAACAAATGTCTTCCAAAAATTGTTGTTTTCTCTTATTGAGACCACAAAATGAAGCTTATATTTCGCTTGTTTTAACTTTGTTGCAGAACTTTGTTGATCTTGCGGGCAGTGAGCGTGCTTCTCAAACATTAGCAGCTGGTGCAAGACTGAAAGAAGGCTCTCACATAAATCGAAGTTTGCTCACCCTTGGGACCGTTATTCGCAAGTTAAGGTGAGCCATTTTCTTTTCCTTGTTAGCTCTTTAGAGAAGTCCAAAATAACCTCCATAATTGGCTACAAATTTAAGGTTTTGAAACGGATTACATATAAAATTTGGTGCAGCAAAGGGAGAAATGGGCATGTACCCTACAGAGATTCTAAGCTAACTCGCATACTACAGAACTCCTTGGGAGGCAATGCCAGAACAGCAATCATTTGCACTATAAGCCCTGCGCATTGTCACGTTGAGCAATCCAAAAACACCCTTTCTTTTGCAAGTTGTGCTAAAGAGGTCGCCACCAATGCACAAGTTAATTTGGTGATGTCTGATAAGGCCCTAGTAAAGCAATTACAGAAAGAGCTGGCTAGGCTTGAGAGTCAATTGGCAAGCCTAATGTCAACTTCTGCTGGTAATTCTGCTGTATTACTGAGAGAGAAAGACCACATCATTGCAAAGGTGAGTAGATCCCATTGTCTTGTCCCGAACGTAACCAGTGGGAAATGTTTTTGGAGTATAATGCAATAACGATCTGACCATATATCGTGGATTTCATTTGGAGCAATCCTAACTGTGACTTTTACACGTTGAAAATGCTGCAGAAGGATAAAGAGATTAAAGAGTTAACTTGGCAACGTGACATAGCGCAATCTCGTCTTGAGGATTTGCTAAAAACAGTTGCAGAAGATCGATCTTTAAGAATATATGAATATGCGGCATCAGAGTCTTCTGAAGGATTTAATCATTCTCGCGGTCGCACAACGAGTTTCACGTCTGAGGATCTTAACGAGCATGCTTCCAATAATCAGATTTTCGAAATCCCAGAAGCTGCTGAAGAAAATTTTTTGTTGGATGACGGCACTCCAAAGTATATGGGTCCCGACCCTTGTCCAGGTTGGGAGGACACTGCTCATAGGAAAAACGAAGAATGTAAAGATATTTGCAGGGAAGTCCAATCTATCAAACTGGAAGAACCCACTATGAAGGGTAAAGCTGACCTGTTACCTAGTCCTGTAGAAGAAGGAAAAGAAGCTGAAACTGGGGACGTGAATGAAAGGCAGGTGCTCACCACAAGTGAAGAAGATAAGGAGTTGAGGCAAATTGATTTAGATAACTGTTACCAAGCTCTAAAGCAACAAATTGAGGAACTGCAAAAGACCATCGATCAATTAGGACAGTATACCTCTGAAGAAGTTGTGTCAAACTCTAAAAGGTTAACATGGACTAGAAGCAAAAGCAAGAGATCAGTTCTTATGACTATTCCATCTGATTTTTGGCCTGGGAACGAGGACGAGGATGAGCAATCCCCAATTGCTGTGTCTGAATTGGACTTCCCTGGAAGACCAGAAGACTTCGAGGAAAGACTCCCTGGAGCAGAAGCTGATGCTGAAATAAAAGATACGTCTCTTGGCAATGCTGCCGTGGAGGAAGAAATTGTCAAGGAAATCGATATTCAGGTGGACGATACTACAAGTGTGCTCGATCTCGCATCAGGAGTTAACAAAATGCCCAAATTCAACCCATTAACGCCAATCAGCGATATTCTGGTGAGATGATAAGCCACACACGCTTTCTCTTTTCAGCATGTTCTAACATTATTCTAAAGTTGTGGGACAAATGGTTAATTATCTGCAGATTCAACGTCATATTAGCTCAGTTTTTCTCATAAACAATTTGAGGATCGCAGTTTTTAACTATTCATCAACTCAGTTAAAGTCCTGTATAATTTGAACACTTCGAAAATACGTTCTTTTTTTAAATTTTGGGCACCTTAGCCTCTCTGGAATTGGACTGAGCAAGATAATCACTTGCAGGAAACTGGGACTAGTGATGGAAGGAGAGGCACATTGTCTTTTCTAAGAGAACAAGTGCGTGGTGTGAGGCAGCACCACAGTGATTGGCCCCAAAGATTTGATAAGTACAGAAGAAGGATAATTGAACTTTGGGCTAGATGCAATGTGCCCTTGGTACATAGAAGCTATTTCTTCCTCACCTTCAAAGGTGACCAATCAGACAATGTGTACATGGAGGTTGAGCTAAGAAGATTGTACTTCTTGAAGGACATAGCTTCTAATGGAACTACTGCAATGATAGATGGCCAAATTGTCTCACAAGCCACAAGGTACTTCTTTGTCCTTGTAATTAACTACTACACCTTGGCACTCATAAGCAAAGTACTTAAAATAGTTTCTCTGCTGCCCACCAGAAATCTGATTCTCTTTTCTTGGTGACTACAGCTTGAAGGCTTTAAATCGAGAAAGGCAATTTTTGGCCAAGCAATTACAGAAGAAATACGGGAAAAAAGAAAGGGAGGATCTTTACCAGAAGTGGAATATCAAACTAGACACAAAGCAGAGAAGCCTACAATTGGCATGCCATTTATGGACTGAGACAAAGGACATGAAACATATCAGGGAAAGTGCTGTCCTCGTTGCAAAGTTGGCAGGAATCATAGAGCCACGCCATTGCCCTAAGGAGTTTTTTGGACTCAGCTTTTTAACCCCACCTGTTGGTCTGAAATCTTCAAGCTGGAGAGACAATGTATCTTCCCTGTTGTAACCTAAATAATAACCACTTGTAAAGAAGAGACTGTGTTAATCAGTAAGGTGCAAAGTTTACCTTCTGTTTTCTGTAAATTGAAAGGCTCGGAATCTCATTGTAGTTAAATCTTCTTTTTATTCTTTGATCATCTGCTGCTTGTTTCCAGAACTGGCTGCTTGCTTATTAATCTAAGCATTTCATGTTAAAGAGTTATACTTGGAAAGACAAGAGAAAATGACAGATCGGAAGGTGACAACACATTGAATTTGTAAATATCAGTTAGGTCGAGTCTGTTATTTTGAACTATAATTTATAAGATACACCATTTGATAAGTAGTGTAAATTTCACTGAAATTGTTTATAGGAAAGGGATGGTACTGGTTTCCAGGTACAAACACATTAGATCATTAAGATATATATAATAAGTATGCTTGAAGTACGTACTCTGTTTTTGGCATAAAAATGAGATTGACTTGGTGGCATGGAGTATGATTAAAGTATGCAGTTTTCGACCACAGTACGATCCATGAAGGTGGTTCAGAACGAACAAAGACGAGCTCTCTCGATTAGATTAGATGTTTCTTATCTTTAGATAACAAAATTGCCCCCAAATCTTAAATCCCCAAGTAAAGGTCCAACAGTCGAGGACAGTGATCTTTTATTGAAGTTCTGACGTGGCATAAAAATTTATGAGAGCATTGTTTTGAAAATTAGGATCTTCCGTATAATTTTATAGTGTCTTATTATATTTCATAAATCTCAGCTATTTATTTATATAAGTCTCGCGTAAATCCCGCATAGGTGAACGCGAGATCCACATAAATAATTGACTGAAATTTATGAGACACAATAAGACACTATAATATTAGACAAAGAATCTTGTTCATGTGTTCGATTGTATTGTAAAAATTGGCAATTAATCTTTCACCCATTAACCTAATCACCTTCTAACTTCTTAGTTTCACTACAACTCAAGAGGATCGATATAAGTGTCCCATCTCATTTATGTTAAATTTGAAGGCAATAACTCACTAACCCTTGCATTGGGAGATAATGATCAAACCCATTAGGGATTGAAAGGAGAGGGTAATTTTAAGAGTCCCCAAAAGCAAGAGGGGAATACTTTGTATACCATAAATGGTCATTGCATATTCCCTGTAATTAGAGTTATAACACCAATTTTTTACAAAATTGCCGAAAACCCAAATCTTAAATCCCCAAGTAAAGGTCCAATAGTCGAGGATGGTGATCTTTTATTGAAGTTCTGACGTGGCATGAAAATTTAGAAAAGCATTGTTTTTAAAGGTAGAATCTTCTGTTTAATTTTATTATGTCTTATTTTGTCACGTGAATCTTAATCATTTATTTATATAAATCTTGCATGAATCTCGTATAAATGAACGTGAGACCCTCATAAATAAATAGTTGAAATTTATAGGACAAAATAAAACATCATAATATTAGACAGAGAATCTTGTCCATGTATTCGATTGTATTGAAAAAATACTAAAAATTGGCAATTAATGTTTCATCCATTAACCTAATCACCTTCAAACTTCTTAGGTTCACTACAACTCAAGAGGATCGATCTACGTGTCCCATCTCATTTATGTTAAATTTGAAGGCAATAACTCACTAACCCTTGTATTGGGAGATAATGATCAACCCCATTAGGGATTGAAAGGAGAGGGTAATTTTAAGAGTCCCCAAAAGCTAGAGGGGAATACTTTGTAAACCATAAATGGTCATTGCATATTCCTTGTAATTAAAGGAGTTATAACACCAATTTTCTACATTTTCAAAGACTTGTTTTGCTTCAATAGCATTAGTTACACATAATGCAATGGTTTCTGATAATTATCAAGTTTTCATCACAATAGCTTCACATTTAAACACTTCTTTTCATTCGCGAATGCAGTTTATCTCATAGGGCTTTGTATACAGTATACAAAAGAATGTCTAACATCAACCGTGATTGAATAAGAGGTACAAGTAAACTACTCAAAATATACAGAATCATCGACTAAACTGATGCCAGACCTTCAGGAAGGGACTCTGTAGAATGATCAGGCGAAAAAAATTTCCGGCACGCATAGAACAAAGCAGAATGAAACCCACCTGGGTTGTCTATGAAGACGAAATGACCACCCTAATCATGCAAAAACTTGCGTATCAGTCAATGTATGCATATCATTTGCAGCATGTTCTATGAAAAGGCACGTTTAAAGAGAGAGATGGAGAGAGAGCGGAGACCTGGGGAACTCTAATAATTTCGCAGGGCACTTTCATATTCTTGCGAGCTTCTTGGGCACCTCGATAGTCCATCCAATCAGAGAATCCATAAATGAATGTGGTTGGAACTTTCCACTCTGATGCACTGCATTCAATGATAAAGGTAATGAACATCATGAAGAACATCCTGAGACACCTTAAAAAGTAAATATGAGCAATCATCTGATTGAATAGCTTATAGGTGAGTAAAGTTCGTCAAAATTTCTCTTTATAAGATGCAGGTATCGTACTTCCTTTGATCATGCCAGTAAACTGATATGCTTATGCCAAATAAATAGATAATAGGGAGCAAAGGATTCATTCAAAAAGGAAGTAGTAGTGCAAGATAGCAAGAAAGGATAATTATGGATAATGAGGATTATCAAACCTTTGTAATAGAGGCATCCGAGCAAAAGCTCCAAAAGAAAATATGTACTTCAAACACAATTCTCCACTAGCTTTGGCAGCTAAAGTATGATAAAAATAATCTGCATTAAGAAAGCAGGACGAGAAATAAAAATCAGATACAGATATCAACGTATATGCCATATGCCCACAGACAACTTCGTTTCAGGACCTGTTAACAATTTGGATTCGTCTTCATTCAGTCCTTCACCGCTTGCAAATCTAGCAGAAGTATACTTTCGTACAATATCTGGGCCCCAAGGACCAAAACCTCTGGGATGAAGCAAATAAAGGCAATATCATAAACTTGAAGGTAAAGGCAGCTTCACGTAATTTCAAAATCAGACTCCATTAAATGTTTACTAGGCATGTAACTACATGGAAACAAGGTAAAAGATTAACCTCTATAACTTTACACGAATTGCATGACTGGACCAATAAAATGTTAAGCCTACAGAAACGATAACAAGGAAGTTGATATGACTCTGATTCTAAGGGAATTTATGTCAAAGGGTAACTTCGAATCTGCTACAAGGCAACACTAAAATACCAAGTATAATTTAACTCTTTAAGAAATAAACAGCGCTAGCAAAATGCTCATAATCTAAACAGTGCTCTTCATGTACTGAAAAGGATGACATTATAGTAGTTATGTAATGGTAATCCAGAATGATGGAAGTCCCAAAGACACCTGCCTGATCGTTCAAGAAAATTCAGAATTATATCAAGAAAGCTAGGAATGCCATATATACCTGACAAGCTTTTGCGGAGTGAAATTAGACTCCCACAAATGATTTAGGACAGCTCCTTTCCATGTTGCCCTAAACCGGGTAAGCCACTCTGACTTATGATCCTGTTCTGATGAAAATCCGGCAGGTCCAACTAAAACTAAGTGCTGAACGTGCTCAGGATGCTAGAGCATAGATATAATAACTAAAGTAAGTGCATAGAAATTATCAAAATGGCATCATCTAGTTTATTTTTAAGGGCAAAGGAATCACCTTGAGTGCATATTTAGCTGCAACATATCCTCCAAAAGAATGCCCGAGTAGTATGAAATTAGTGAGGTTTTTCGCTTTCCTCCACTCCTCAAAGGAGTCAATAAACCATGCCTCAGTTTCTACAACATCAATAATGTGAAATGAACAAAATATTATAAATTGCAAGAAACAAAGCGCGCAATTCCCATAATACTCGGGAAAATCATAAATCTAAACAACGTAAAATCTATCCCAACCTTCAGTGCTTCGGCACGTGAAGTCAGGTCTACTAGAACCACCCCATCTGTTACCAAAATTTGTAAGATACAGTGAGCAGAGTATCATTGGAATTTAATTAAACGCCAAAATAAATCAACAATTGGCAATGTGGGCCAGAAGTTTTTCATGGGTATCATTGGATGAAGCATCTTGAACAAGCACTATTAGGGAGTAAATTCGTTGAAAACATACCCAAGCTGATCAATGGCAATGACCTTGAAACGGTTAGCGAGAGCATCAAAGTTCCTGAAAAAGAAACCTTCAGAAGCACCATAACCATGGATCATGACAAGCACAGGAGAGTCTTGCTTGGAATCGAAGGTCACGGTATTAATGAACCGCGGCTCATTGCTCGCTGACCGAAACCACCTCACCTTCGACCCCGGTGGACCTGCACCTATATTCACCAGTTCTTGAACGTACGGTGTCCTAAAAAACCCAATAACAAGAAGTTCATAAGGAATTTGCTTATCCTTTCCATGAATGAAATTAATGAAAGAATTGACTAATTACTTGACTACAGAGAGGAGGCGTTTCTCGGCAGCGATGATATGATCAGTGGAAGTTGGGATCCACCGGAGAACAGAGGGCCACAAAGCTCTCGTTTTGGCCCAATACGACGTAGAAGAAGCTGATGTCTTACCGGAGGAAGCAGTAGGAGCAGATGACCTAAGCTCTTCAGCCATGATTCTGGATAAGGAGCTGAAACACCGTAGCCGAGGAGGGGTCATACAAAATCGAATTCACCAAAAACAGCAACCCCAAAAATCTAGGAACTAGAGTCAATTGCGATTCACAATAACCCAATTAGATTGCTAATTTTATACAATCAGTTTCTTTTTTACCAGAGGTTTTGACTCTTCTTTGAACCATACAAATCTAATGAACACCATATTTATACGAAGAAGTAGAGGAACCTGGAAAGAAAAACGCCGCGAAGAATAGCCGACAAGGTGATGGCGCGTAAAACGCACCTTTCGCGTTAGTTGGCTTTTACGAGTTGTTAAAAACTTTTTTATTGGTTTGGGGTAATGTGTTTGAGTAGTTTTGGGTCGTAGTGGAACATTTCCCTTGTTTACATACTCTCTGACGTCATATTTCTTCGAGATGCTTTTTTCAAGTCAATTACGTTAAGCTTGACTTTGCTCCTTGTTGTGCAAGGTACATTTACCATTTTAATTAATTAGTTTTAGTTTTGATTATCACGTGAAGTAAGTATTTTCTATTAAAAAGTCAACCATTTGATTAGTTTAATATTAAAAATTTTGAAACTGTGAATTTTTTGATTTAATTTTTAATTTTTGAGTTTTAATAACTTTGTGGTTAAAAATTAATTAATTAGTCAAGTTTTATAAAATAATTAATTTTTATTTAATAATTTTTAATTAAACTTTAAATTTTTATAGGTAAGTATTCTTTAATTTATTCAATTATTAAAGATATTATAATAATTTAATATTAATTAAATCTTTTAAACCTTAAACTTTTTATCTTATTAATCTAATTTCTTATAATTTTTTAAAACAATGATAATTTTCCAAATTAATTAGTTATGTTTGGTTGGTGAAGAGCCAGATAAGTATTTCAATCTTTATAAATTTAATATATATTTTCTATTTTTAATTAGTGCTACTAATACAACCACAAAAACATTTAAATTCAAATCTATTCAACCTAATCAAATCTTCAAATTGACAAAATAACCTATAAATAACATCAATCGGATACTCCACATTAGACAAACCATGTATTATTTAACTTAAAACTTTTAAATTTATAAAACTTTCCTCTTAAAATTTAGCATAAACTTCTTCCCACGTAGCTAAATTATGATCATTATTATTTATTTTGTTACTTATTACATTTTTTATTTACTAAGTATTTGGTTTTTTCCTCCATGTTAATTATCTAGATCATTCCCAATCCACCATCACTGGTGATATTCGACCATCACTATTATCAATTCTAATTTAGTTTAAACAATTCGCATTTGTGTATCTCATTTAATTTAATAGACTTTTTTTTTAGAAATTAAAATTGTATTAAAGAATAAATTGTTAACAAGGGATCTGCCAAGAACCCCTAATACACACATCCATTAAACAATACTAACACTACCGCCTAACAAGGATAAAAATTTTGGTTTAAAAAATGTGATCCACTAACATTGGAGCACGTCTCCACGAAGAAAACTGGGGAGAGGCTCAAGCAGAAAGGATTCAGTTTGATATACGCACAGATAAAATCCTGGAACCACTTTCTGTTCCCAAGAAGAACTCTGTGCGATTAAACCCATTTAGCCGATTCCATAAGCAACTAAGATTGAAACAATACTGAAAATCTATAGATCGAAAAAGATGCAGAAAATGAAAAATAGAACACGCCGATAATGTTCAGTTTATATGAATCGAGGCCAACCCGTTAATGGGCTTTTTTCAACTAACATAATACCATAGAGTACACACCGTCCCCATAATTAGCGTATGACTTTTAAAAGAGTATAATACCATAGAGTACACACCGTCCCCATAATTAGCGTATGACTTTTAAAAGAGTACTTATTGTCTTTACATAACAATATAGTTTTAAGATTATATAACAACCATAACAATTTAGAATAGAATAAACCGAACAGAATTTTCAAAACACTAAAGGGTTCTAATTAGACATTATTTTTTTGGGTCAACAGTAATTGTAAGTATTGAGGAAACCTAACTATAAGCAACAAGTGATCAAATTGTTGCTTAGGCACGTTCACCACGAATACGGCGAGCCAACTGGATATCCTTGGGCATAATGGTCACACGCTTGGCGTGGATTGCACAGAGATTAGTATCCTCAAACAATCCAACGAGATATGCCTCCGCAGCCTCTTGAAGAGCAAGCACTGCGTGACTCTGGAACCTCAAATCCGTCTGGTAACATTCGAAGAATCAATAATTACGCCAAATACCCATTAACCAAGAAATATGATTCGAAGGAAAGCAACAACAAGGTCATTATACCTTGAAGTCCTGAGCAATTTCACGTACCAGACGCTGGAAAGGCAACTTGCGGATCAAAAGTTCAGTACTCTTCTGGTACTTTCGTATTTCACTGTTAAACATCAAAAATAAATTGTAATTAACATTTTATCTTATGAGAGCCATTATATGGGGAAAAAGCACAATTACAAGAAGAAATATCAACTCGGGCAAACTTACCGAAGAGCAACAGTTCCAGGACGGTAACGATGAGGCTTCTTGACTCCACCTGTGGTTGGAGCAGATTTTCTAGCAGCCTGTATGTTATGAATTAGATCATACAACAAAATCAGACCAAACCCTAATTGAAACTTGAATTAGGGGTGACAATGAATTTGAAAGAACTTTAAATACATCAAAGATCAGCCAATGAATCCTTGATATTTAACGTGTGTGTCAGATTACAAATAATCAGCATAATGAATCAGACAGGGATAACTGTGATATTTTTGTTTCTCATCATTCACACACACAACCATCCTCGAACAAAAAATAAAAAAGAAATTAATCAAAATACCCTCATACCGTCCTAGTTCAATGAATTTGTTTCATCAAATCAAACAAATCTCAAAAGATTTGCTTTACTGAAACAAGAAATCATGTTATTCTCTTGCTACCATAGTGACACCTACAAGACTAAATCATGTTATTCTCTTGCTACCATAGTGACACCTACAAGCCTTTTCTAGACAAGAGTGATTGTGTTTAAGTATTTGCAAGTAGTAATGTCAATATTTGAGTAGTATCGAATGTGGTCTGTGGGTCAAGAAAATGGCGAAGCCACCTGCTTAAGAGATTCCTTGCACCAAAAGGTGGAACGCCCACACACTCCAGCCCGACATTGTGTGAGGGAGGTAAACCACGATATCTACTCAGTCAACCCACTAACAGAGCGGCCTTTTGCCCCCCGTTACCAAGGTTCGAACCTAGGACCTTGCACCAATTTACCCTGCTAGTAAACCAACTGAGCTACACCCTGCTAGTAAACCTGCTTAAGAGATTCCTAATTTAATATGACGCTGTTTTCTAATTTTCTAGACGATGCTTCAACTCAAGCAGTGGCTGGAATAGAATTTCTAGCAGCCTGTATATGAAAAAATACATCATACGAAAATATCGGATAAAACCCCAATTTAAACAAGAAACCCTAATTTCACAATTCAGAGCAACAACCAATATGATTCCTGCCGAATTCACGCCAAAAGAATTCAACAATAGAGGACGGCGATTAAGACGCACCTTAGTGGCGAGCTGTTTCCTCGGAGCCTTTCCTCCGGTAGACTTGCGAGCGGTTTGCTTTGTACGAGCCATATCTTTCAAGATCAAGAAATAACAAATTCTGCAAAGAGTCTACGCTCAGAAACATGAATCAAACGTTTCAGAACTACTAAAAGAAACCCAAAATCAGAGAGATATCCTTACCCTTCGAAATCGAGAGACGATCTACAGAGAGCGTGAAGGTTCTTAGCCCTTTGACCTTCTAAGAAGTTAACCGCCAAATACGACTTTGTTACGAATAATGACTGACAATGTCAAACAACTGAATTTATATAAAGGGCAAAGTCATTAACCAAGTCGGTTTAGAGCTTTACATTTCAGGCTTTTTGACCACACTAATCCGTGTTCTTGTCTCTGATTGGTCCATTGCAATGCCGAGAATTGCCAGCGTGGACGACTTTGTGCTTCTTTTCTGGGGAGAAACCAACGTGTCATCACATGGGACCCGGTCGAGTCCACCGGAAGAAAACGCATCAACGGCTGGTTACTAATCACAGCGAATGGATCGATGGTCGTTAGCGTGCATCCACCGCCATAACCTAATCTTGGATTACCTGACTCAGAAGTCTATGAATTAATTTCAATTTTACTGAAATTAAATTCAATTGAATTCAATAGAACTCAATTTCACGACTAAATATCTTCCAATAGAACTCAGGGTATTCCCGCATGTGTTCATATATTATGGCATTGATGAGTGAACGATGCGTTGTTTTCGACAGTTGGCTGGACATGGAATAGGACTGGTTGTGTTGTGTAATGCGACAGGTTTAAGGCTTTGAGTAATTAGACTGTGGTCTGCAGGCCGCAGGCGAAGGGTTCGACGTGATTTTTAATGGAGACAGCACGTGGATGTAGAAGTGAGTGGAGCACAGCAACGTGGTCGTGGCAATTACTCATGCCGAAAACTCTCTCTCCGGTGTCATGACCAGCCAACCTATCAATTTCAGCTAATGTTGTGTAGTTTAAACTAATTTAAATTTAATTAATAAATATAAAACAGTCTAAAATTATATTTTTTAATCGATTCAGACTAATTAGTTATTAGAACTTGATTTTAAATCAATTTAAGTAATTTTTAAATTAAATTCAAACTATATTTTAAATAATTAAATTAAGTAAAATTGTATTTTTGGTATTTAAATTGAAATACCAATTGGGAAGTCAAAGCTCACGCAAAAGAATGGTTTATTAATTTTTCGTTTATAATGTTTTAAAAATTCTATCTAAAATTATATTGAAAAAATAAAAAATTTAAAGTTCAAAAATTCAACTTGTATTAGTTCGTTATAAAATCAGGTAAAAATTAAATAAATTTTAAAAATTTAAATTATGATCAGAAGACATTGCCTTTATTTGTTAAAAATTTTGAAATTAATTAAAAATAAATTATTAAATGAAACTTAGTTGATTTATTTTAGTTTATAATAATTTATTAATTTAAGTAAATTTATAAATTAATTAATTAATAAATTATTTTTAAAAATTGTTTAAATAAATTAGACAAAAATTTTAAAAATAAACTAAAAAGTTAGTTAATTCAAATTATTTTTTAGAATTTTTAATAATTATTGATTAAGTACAATTAAAATACTATCCAACTAAAAAAGGTTAAAGCGTTATAATGGGCAAATTCATTACAATTCATTTTAATATTAAAATATTAAAATAAATGGAATAAAAATAAAATAATTAATCTACCTGACACGAATGTGTACGGATCATGAAAACTTGCAGAGTCTGACACAAAATAAATTAAAAAATATATAAAAAATAAACGGAAAAACAGAAAAAGAAAATACACTAAGACAAGAAGACAAAGACGGACAGGTAAAAACCTCTCTAGCTCTGGTCCCTCACACCTATTGAGGAAAAAAGTAAACTACAATTCTTTGCCCCTCTTCTTCCTCTACTGTTCGTTGATTGCCAAACATAGATTTCACATCCTCTTCTTCAATTTGGGCTTCTAATGTCTCTCAACTCTCTTCGGTTTTAGCTGTAAGCATCTATTTCTTCACATCCATCAAATTTTGTACCGGTTTTCTGTAGTTTTAGCTACGCGATCGTTGTTGTTGTCTCTTTGTACCGGCCGTAGTAGTCGTTGGTGTTCTTGGTGTTCTTTGAGTGGGTTTTAAGTTCAATTCACATCTCCTTGAGCTTGTTTCGATCTATGTTTGTCTAATTTGTGTTTGGTTTGGTGCTTTCGGGCGTGTGCTAGTGGTGCTTTTACTTTATTGAGCTTGGTGGGTCCCATCTTTAGGGTTTTCGGTGTTCTGCGGTTGGTGCTTGGTGGGTTTTTAGCCTCTGGTTTCATAGATTAGAACGAAGCACTGTGTGCTTCTACCCTATGACTTTATTTAGTAGTATGGGATTATTGTTGTTTAGCTAGCGAGAGAGCTGGTGTTGACTGTTGACATAAGTGTAGCGAGGTAATTGAGAGTCTATGTAGCTGATTCGCTCAATTACTTGGTTTTTAGTAAAAATTTTTCAAGTTCACTGGATATATATAGTCTCCAAGTCCAGCTCAATTTAGCTATAGTTTGGGAAAATGATGTTAGTGGTGTTGGGGATATGAGGAGTTATGCAGTTGGTATTCTTGTGGTTGAATTCATTTTATAATTCCTGTTTGAATAAGGAAATGTATAGCTTTAAGAATGTATGTATCCTAATTTTGAGTTGGGATTGCGTCTTTTGGCTGATGAATATACAGAGAAGTTGGTGGATTATAGTAAATAAGTACCAGGGAAAATATTAATGATACGTCTCAATGGGATGGAGACACGAGAATCCGACCATCGACCTCAAATTTGAATGCTGAACCATGCTGTGTGACATTGTACATTAGTGTCCTTGATAATGGTTTCAAGTCTATGCAGTTAATAGGAGCTTAGTGGTGGAAATTGTATCGTGAGATCCATTGCTCAAGGAATTTAGACGTGCTAGACTCTTTTGGTATGTAGGATTTAGTGAACGTTGGCCTCCAAAACAGTGTTTAGTGAATGTGCTAGCAACCATAATTATGGGGGAGAAGATTTTCCTCTGGCCATGAGTTTAGTTCGTAATTGAGGATAATTGAGAAATGAAAACTGTTCGCTACAGAACTGCTCCTTTTAACCCCTTTGAAGTTCATGCCTTTGGAAAACAGCTTTCTTGGCAATTCAGATGGTTGTGATTGATTTTGGTTTATGTTTGATGCAACTTTGTGATATGCTGTAGATTCGCTAAGGTCTGCAAATAGTAGGAATGGCCGAAATCTTCCGTCTATTTTTTTGCATTAAATAAAATTGCATGATCTTCTTTTCGTTAATGCTTTGCGACTGCCCCTGATTGCTTATTTGTTGTAGATTCATATTGGTTACAGCTTAGTCCATGTCATTCATACTGGTTACTACTTTTCTCTTTGCCTATTTCAGAAATTTTGAATTTGTTTTTGGGACTAGTATCTCATTCTCAGCAACAGATTTTCCTTCAGACTATATTGGTAGATGACTTATAAGTAAATTAAATAATTGGAAAATTTCGTGTGGTTGCTTAGATTGACATTTTTGGCAATGCACATGATTATTATGTTTGCATTCTCAGTATGTGTTTTTATTAATACATAAAGGCAGCTTTTTAGTTTCCTGAAACTATAGCTACTGCAGTTGCACCACGTATCTGCTCACATCTAATGCTATATATGAGTAATATCTTTCAGTTTGGTGCCACAAGTTGTGCATGTTCCATATACATTAAGAGACCTGTACCTTGTCTACTTTTGCATGAATTTGGTTTCTGTACACTAATTCTTACAAGAGGATGAGTTTTTTTACTTATGATTATAACTGATTTTGGTAATTCTGTGCTGGTTCTACTTTTAATATAGATCTGTTCTGTTTTCCAGTACAGAATGCCCTTCAAACAATTTGTTTGTATCATTTTGTGAATTGCATTTGTAATTGTTCAATGCTCAATTGACTGAGCATTGTAATCATTCAAGTTTTAGTGTTATATGCCATTGTTGCCGCCGGTGGAGTCAAATGGATGATGGTGGGCACCGTGAAAATGGAAGGCACAAAGTAGATCCATATAAAGCAGCACAAGGCCAGGTATTTTATGTACAACTTTCTGGAGGAACAAAAGTTTAAGAGTAATATTGACTAGGAGTGCTGTATTAATTTGAAAATTATGCGGTGCTGGTGTTCTGCCTGAGTGTGTTAGGATCCAGAAAACCAGGTAAGGAGAAATAAGTGTTTTGCTATTGATTTCTATAAAACGAATACAAGATATCTGGTTTCGAGGACCAGAAAACCTCCAGCCTTAGGCTCACTCACACTCCCCAGTATACTCAATGCCTTGCTCTTCCCATCTACTGCTTATTTATACACCGAATTCTGTTAGGAGTAACAGAATTCGGTTAGCTCCTCATATATATGTATATTTATATATTTACTATATCTGTAAATTTTATTCTAAGTGGCCTGGGTCTAACAGAGTGTTGTTTATGATTGTTTTCCGTTAATGTTGCAGTGGTTGATGCAACCTCAGCCTTCGATGAAGCAGATAATGGGCATCATAGCTGAAAGAGATGCTGCCATTCACGAGAGAAATTTGGCTCTTTCGGAGAAGAAGGCAGCAATTGCAGAAAGGGACATGGCATTCCTCCAGCGAGACTCAGCTATTGCTGAGCGAAATAATGCATTTATGGAGCGAGATAATGCTATTGCAGCTCTTCAATATCGAGAGAACTCCTTGGTCAGTGGTAATATGTCCTCTTGCCCACCAGGATGCCAAAACTCACGCGGAGTGAGACACATGCATCACCCACAACACAATGCAAATCATTTGCCCCATATGAATGAAACTGAGTACGGTACCAGAGAAATGCAGTCCAGTGATGCTGTTCCAGTAGTGCCTGTTGCTTCTGATGCTGCTAAGTCACGCCGGGGTAAAAGAACAAAGGATGCCAAGATCCCACCAACTAATAAAAAACCTTCAAAATCTCCACGGAAGGTTAAGAAGGAAAGCGAGGATCTCAATAAGATCATGTTTAGCAAGTCACACGAGTGGAAAAACGAGGATATGAGTGGTGGAAGCGACGACTCCAACAAACACATGGTAGCATCTAAATCTGATTGGAAAAGTCAAGACCTGGGGTTGAATCAGATTGCATATGATGATTCAACCATGCCTGCGCCAGTGTGCTCTTGTACAGGAGTCTTCAGGCAATGCTACAAATGGGGAAATGGTGGATGGCAATCTTCATGTTGCACAACCACTTTGTCCGTGTATCCGCTGCCTGCAGTGCCAAACAAGCGGCATGCTCGTGTAGGTGGAAGAAAAATGAGTGGAAGTGCTTATAGTAAACTGCTTAGCCGGCTCGCAGCCGAAGGCCATGACCTTTCAAATCCAGTTGATCTCAAGGAACACTGGGCAAAGCACGGTACTAATCGCTACATCACAATCAAATAGAACAGGGAAAGCATCGTTGTCAGATGAATAGAGAAACTGCGATATCGGCATGTAGTCTTCAGGTATGCTGTATGTATCCTCCATTTTTCTTATTCCTATATAACGTTTTGCCATTAGCTGCTGTGGAGGTTATGAGGTAGGTGACACCCAGCACATATGCTTGTGTTCCCAGCAAATTGTTGTTCTTGTCAGAGTTGAACAATAGAAAAGTGGGGGTGTGTGCTTTCTTAACATTTTCATCTATTAACTATAGTAATTGTAAAGAGTTTCTTGTATTGTGCTGAACTTCTTCGAGTGTAGGTGTTAACTTTCTCGTATAATATATGTCATCTAAAGCGGACTAGCATTTTGCTTTGTTTCTGAGTGAAAATTACTATTTAAATGTGTAGTTACGTAAATAATATGTAATGTCCAACTAAAATCGCATTGAAATCATGTTCCTATAAAGAGAAAATAGACCTTTCATTTTATTGTTTATTTAATACCACATAGTTAAAATAAAATATTTATTCAAGTTTACTTTGTTTTGGAAAGATCCCTATCCTTTTGATTCAATAATTTACAAAATACGCCCTAAATTATTATAATGGTTTCATAATTTATTAGGTTCTATATGTATTTTAGGGTAAGGTGGCATATTATTGCTGTGAATGTTGTATTTTGTAGTTTTATAAATTGTCATTACCTTTGTATTGTTCATGCATCAAAATAATACTTTTAATAATTACTAAATAATAACCATCAAAATTTTTAATTATAAATAGCCAATTAGATTAGACTATTTATGAAAAAAGCTTAATAACTAATTAAAACAAATTATTTATAAAAAAATTGATGATGATTATTAATGCCCATAAGAGGTGGTCAAGACTTACGTTATCTCGTGTAAAGTTTGTTTAGTGTAAAATACCCTTTTAACATAATTTACAAGCTGTCGTTTCAATTTAGAGGTTTGCCAGTACGCATCTTAAAAAAAACGACTTTCTTATGTATCTATCTATCTATCTATGTATATATATATATATATGATTATCATTTATTAATAAATAATAAAATATTATTTTGATAAAATCAATTTTTATTTAGTAATTAGGAGAGGCAACATGTGTCGAGACTAGTCAAACGTGTTTTGGTTTATTCAACTCAATTTCTCGTAATTGATTGGACAAAAGTATTTACCCAAAATCAAGATTGAACCCAATTAGAAATACAAATACATTAAAAATAATAAATACAAATACATTAAAGCTCGGTAATTAATCCTTTTATATTTAAAACGTGTGTCAGATCACAAACAATCAGCATACCGAATCAGACAGGGATAACTGTGATTTTTGTGTTCCTCATCATTCACACACGTACAATACTTATCTGCTCTGCATCCCAGTAAAAATTCATTATACAGAGAAAACCAAAAATCAAAAGATAAAATTTCGAAATTAGCCTCAGACCGTCCTAGTTCAATGAATCTGTTTCATCAAATCAAACAAATCTCAAAAGACTTGCTTCAGTGAAAGAAGTCATCGTCATAGGCTTTGAACCTAAATACTAATTCAAATAAATCACCAAATAAAATAATAGAAAGGAAATATAAAATAGCTCAAAAGAATCCAATCTCAAAGCTTCTGAGCAATTTTCTAAACAGAAGGAATTGAAAGGCATCAGATCTTCCTATTCAAAAACAGTGAGAATCACAATACCCTAAGAAAAAACTTGAGTATTCACTAACACCAAACGATTCGTCATTTGCCTTTCTCACCGAGACAAAGAAACAAAACTCCGAAAACAAAAACACGAAAAGCTTCGATTGAATACAAAAACAGGCACAGAAACAAGCTTTTGTTTTGTGAAACGGAAGATGCTGAACTCAACCTTAGGTTTTCTCTATAGAAGTACAGACTGATAGATTCCCGTCCCTTCTTATATAGCCCGACTCGAACTAGGGTTTTTCGAGGGATGAATTGGGCTCTTCGTGAGGACGTTCCTTTTCCCTCCGAATTTTTAGACCTTGTAGGCCCAAGGAAAAGTACGCCCATTCCCAAAATTTACTTCGATTTGAGGCCCGAGAGTGTATCGCTCGAAACGACAAGGCGTTCAATCTTTTCTGTGAACGACAGCGTTTAAGCGTTGCATGCGGTAATATCACATCAGTAACGATTGCGGCCTGTGGGTCACAAAAAATAGTGAAGCTAGCTCCCTGTGACATTTTCAATTCAAAGAGATTATAGGTTGGAAAGCAGTCAGACTCAATGTACCTCTCTTACCAACTTCTCGATTTAGAATATTATAAATTGAAAATCAATCTAATCTTTAAAAAATAATAATTTATTAAGAATCATTTAGATTGAAGATATCTATTAATTATAATTTATCAAATAATTTACATTAAAATTGTTTAATTTAATTTGATTTGATACTAATTATTAATAGGAGTAATAGATTCTTAAATGTCTAATTTTTTAGAAATTTTCAGTTTTATGTTCAAAATTTAAATTTTTAATTAAATTATTGACTTTATAACCTTAACAATTAGTTTCAAGATATTAATTATTTTGTTAATTTGGCTAACGAAATATTTTTATCTATAATATGTTAACGTCCACGTAGAAAATTAATTATTAATTAATAACAACTCAATGTACCAAAAAAGGCTATAAGTTGGGTGTTTTTGCAACATCCCACTACCATAAGGTACATACCCAAACATTTAGAAACATTCAAGTACATATATTATGATAATGGCATGTTAGAGTAAAAACAAATTCGACTTACACATGGCATCAACTAACATCATTTGAAAGTCAGCAAATTTTTAAATCGTTCATTACATTTATCCACAAATTTTACACTTAGTCCTTAAGACAAATATTTACAGTCTCGTATAAGTTCTAACAAAAACAACAAAATACAAGACATAACACTCCTAGAGCCAGCTGTCAAACCTCTGAGCCATAACAAAATCCAAAGGGTCCTTTAGTCCTGTCTACAGAAACTAGGTCTCTTGTCTCATACCTGAAAAGTCACGTTGCAATTTTTATGAGTTTTGCGAACTCAATAAGAGAACCATCATTGATGATTTCACCGGATCACATGTATATAATACATATTTTACAGACATTCATTCAGATCGTAAACATATTCCAGATGTTCACACAACATGGTATATCATAAGATCATACAGTCCACATTACTAAACATAACAAATAAATCACATCAATTTATCACTCATTCAGTATTGCAAATCATTCAATAAATTTCAGTCTTATAATGTTATATGCACGAGACTCCCTTTTTTTGTTGTTGTTGTAACTAAGTGCCAATCACAACTTATACAAATACCGACCCATAGGGCTTAGTCAAACAGAATCACATAGCATAGCTCTACGTGCAAAATCAAAAATCACGGAGTAAAGCACTACGTGGAAGCGCTTCATACTGGAAACTCAAGTCACAACGCCTTTATCTGAGCATGCATTTTATGAAATGCAACAATTTCTAAATATCTCATATATCACAATCATATACAAATGCTCATACAAGATTTCACAGTCATCAGACCTAAGTCCAGTATTCAACTTTCATTGAGAATTAAATGGCAAATTCATAACAATTTATAACACTCTCAATACATGCCCAACTATTAAACTCCTCGAATCTCAGGTCCGAAATCTAAAAACAACTCAGAAACAGTTCAATAATAATGGAAGTGTTATAAATCAAATTAAATTCAAATCAAATCAATCCTAGGAAATCGTTTAGGTTGACTCACTGTACGCTTCAATAAGCTATTGCCTAGATGGTCTGACAATGTCCGGCTGACGTCTGATGTGCTCCTCTAATACATACACAACACATTCACAAATATCACATTTTTGCACAAATGTACAAGTGTTCTTTTATGCACATCAATGTATAGAAAGTATGCACAATGCATGTTCAATGACAATTCCGGATATCTTATTGAAATTCTTATCATCAAATCAATCAGATATCAAAGCCCTTATTAATATCATTTGGTACTTATAGTTTGGACAAAAATGTGAAATCAATTTCATAACCTAATAGACCACTTCATATTTTCTACCTACATGATTTAGGGTCAACTTTGCATAATTAATCTGATAGGGTGAATGACGAAATTAGGCAACGCTTCCTTTTGGAAAGTTGTTCTACAGTGTCTTAAGTTTCTAATGACTCCAAGATCATCCAATTTGAGTCAATATTCAATGAGTTATGCACAAAATACCACAGACTGTGCACATTTGAACTTTTGGCTAGTACGTGATCATACCCTCTAATTGTATAACTCATATCTTTCAACTCAGATATCCAAAAATTACAAACTTCATACCAATTTAAAGCTAAGAGAAAAAGCTAAAACTTTGATGAAGACAACTCAGCCTAATTCAACCCACATCAATACAATTTATTCAATAACCATAGGACATGATTTTTGTCCCTGATAGTGCTTTAGCTTAAGTTACAACTCACTTACATGCCAATTTTGAAACTCTTGGAGACAGAATTAAAAATTGACCTATTCATAAAAGTTGTAGAAATATGCCTCTAGTTTACGATGAATTAAAAATCAACCCATTCAGAAATCTACAGCTCAAGTTATAATTTGAAAACCGAAGCATGATCATGGAAATGTTCCAATTCATAACATTTCAGCATACTTTCACACTTTCATCCTATCAATCACTTCAAATCAATTCAGGTGTTGGGCCCCAATTCGTATTAAGCATGTTTAAATTATTTTGATGTTTTAATTTGATATTTTTAATTTGCTTATAAGGCTTAAGAAAAATCAAGTGGGCTTTTAGCCCTTCTAATTTGCAAGTAAATGAAGAAGGAAGGACCAAATCATGGAGCCCACGAAATTTGGAGACAAAGATTGAATTTGGTCAAATTTTTAAGTGTTTAGGAGTTAGATGGGTTTTAAGCCAAGATTTGCATGCTTTAAAATTTTTCCAGCATTGGCTATTCTTGGTTAATTAGACTTTGTATGCTTGATGAAGTTTAATTGTAGTTGGAGAGTGTTTTTGTGTAGAAAATAAAGGAAAGAAGAAGAGGAATGGAGACTTGGGAAAATTCCAGCGTGTATATTATTTGGTAATTCATGGTTTTAGAGCTGAGTTTTGATTGGTCTAGCTTAAACAAGGTATAGGAAGGTTAGGGTAATCTAAGTGGAAGTTGTTCCATGCTTTTAAAAATTTCCAGCATTGCTCACTTTGGTAATTCATGGTTTTTGTAAGAGTTTGGCCCTTCTTGCTTAGAAAGGAAAGTTAAGAGGTTTTGTTAAAAGTAAAGGAAAGTGATTGATAATAGTATGAAGGAAAAAGGAAAGAAGAAGGATTTGTGTGGATCTCTTTAAGGCTTGAGATTTTCGAAAATATTGATTAAATTGAGCGAAGTATGGTTGTTATAGTTTAGAAAAAGTATAGGTGAGGTTTTGTAAGTTGAAAGTCAAGTTTTTCCATTAC
>JAOQMR010000002.1:913894-932006 GCA_027563865.1 Erythroxylum pelleterianum | reverse complement strand
TTCAATATGTTGGATCTGAATGTGGTACTGAGCTTTCGGTAACTTCAACCCTTGATTCTCCTGATATATCTGAAGTTGGAGTCATAGAACAGGAGCATGAAAACAAGTTTCCGGAGGAAGAAACTAGCAAATCTAGCAGCAAAGAACGCGTCGGAAACAAGAATGAACTTGTTGAACTGGTTTCAGATGCGACTCATTCTGTCATTAATCAACCTGAACTAGTCAATGATGTCAAAGGTGAATCTGAGAATTCCAACATAGCTGTTGAGGCCACTCAGGCAGAGTTGAAGCCAAAGACAAGTGCATACGAGGTTAAGAGAGAGCTGGACTCAGAGACAGGTAGTCAAGCTTATAGGTCATCCCCTGAAGCTTCCCCAAGAAGTAATGTAACCGTTCCTGAATCACAAGGAACACCTTCAAGCCAGATATCTGTGGCAGGCAAAAAGAGCAGAACTCAAAGGAGTGGTTCTAAACAAAAACGCAAGTCACTATCAGCAGGTAAGAGATCAAATCTAAACCATGAGTCTCACGCAAGAAGCAGCGTGGAACAATTAGCTAAAGATGAAGAAAATGGGAAGAGGCGCAATTCTTTTGGTTCAACGAGACCTGACCCTACCGATGAGGAACCAAGAGATACTAATAGTGGTAGTTCTCTTCCCCATTTCATGCAAGCCACAGAATCTGCTAGAGCAAAGATCAGCGCCAACAATTCACCAAGATCAAGCCCAGATGTGCAGGACAGAGACTACATCAAGAAAAGACATTCCTTACCTGGTGCTAATGGAAAGCAGGGTTCTCCACGCATCCAGCAGCCAATGTCTCAAGCACATCATCAGGGTGGAAAAGGAAATACCAAACAAGTTCATGGTACTTTCTTAAGCTTCTTTGTTGCTTTGCTTAAATTGTTTTTATATTTGCATAAGCTTGTGGGTTTCAATTCAAGGAAATAGTTATGTGCTGCATATTTCACAAAATAATAGATATATAAATTTCAGAATAAATAAGTTGTCCCCAACATCATGAGAGTCTCAATTTATAACCAATGCGAATACCTGATTTCTCATTATAGTTTTGCACTTTTCATTACAGCTTTGTTACTCTTAAGAATGTTGCAGTAGTTGGTCGTCGTACCTGTGCATTTAGTTACACCGGGACTAACAAAGATGTCATTCACTTTCTTCCTTTCTTTTTGCTTATGTGAAAACGAAAAACTTGTGATCACAAGCTTATCGTGTTCTGAATCCTGTTTGATCCAGAAAAAAAATGGCAGAGGTGAAGAACCTGAACGAAGTGAACGAGAAGAAGAGATAAATATAGGCTCCATGTATATTATTATTATTTGTATCAAAATTACATGAAAGCATTTTTATCAAAGTTTTTCATCTTGTGGTGTATTGCTGAGTGTTGGTTCGAAATTATGTGTGTTATATTTGTCGAGGCTCTCTAATTTGTCTTTTGAACTATGCGTCCGGAGTTTGAGACATTTTAACTGTAAAGTGGGACTCTCTCACTTGTTTCATCGTAATAAATTTTTGGCTTACTATTGGATTTCACATCCTTTTGAAGAACTTCTGCCATCTCTGTCTCAAGTTAGCAGGTAGGTTTCATCTGTTCAGTCAATATGATACATTAGAATTTTAAATAATTAGTTAAAAGTTAATAAAAATAAAAGCAAAAGAAAATAACTATTCAAAGATTTCCCTCGTTGGTGATAATGCAATCTTGACATAATAAAAGATATCTAAAATAAAAAAAATAATCATTTAACAAAACCATTTAAGGACATCAAATTAAAATATCTGGTCCAAGGTGGTTCAACTAGCTTGTCCATATATTTATTAATCTAAGGGTAAGGTTTAACTCGTTAGTTTTCACTCTGGTGATTTAAAAGATGATCATCGTAGTTAGCTATCTACTTCTCTAACTATATGAATTACACCAACCATTTTAAGGCAATAAGTCTATAACGCTCTTCAAAAAGTAAATGGTGTGAAAAGTTTACGTTCCACCTTTGAAACAGGCACCGCAGTGAAACTCGATAAATAAATTTTTGATAAATTAATGATCTCGATTAAATAATAATTTTTTCTGGTCTTAACTTGGGCTAATAGGATAAAATAATAACCTCGCTAAATGCATACGTCGGGACTTTCTGTGCAAACATAAAAACAGCAAGGATTTGGTACAGAGGGGTTACTTTTATCTAATTCATCTCTCTTTAAATGAACAACCAGGACATGTACCAAGTTGAAGAACGAACCACTCAAGGAAAATGAAAAACGAAACGTGAAGTGGTGTTTATTTAGCGATCTTCCCTTCTTACTGTGTTTGGGTCAGACGTCATATCCATCATCATCTTCTCAGGGGAATCTTCCCAATTTGTAAAAGTTTTCAAGTCCACCTGCAAAGAGAAATGGGAGAATTATTATTTCAACTTGATTTTGCAGAACTATTGACTGATTCATTAGTTTGATCTTGGTCGATTACCTTGCGTCTTTGTTCTGTAAACAGTTCTTCTCTCTTCTTATATGAAGTCTGAACCTCTTTCGCTCGGTCACCACCTAATCCCCAGACTTCAACCTCTGAGACTGAGGCTTCAACGGGGAGAAATCCCTACAGCATTTATCATGTTCAGAACTCTGAAACTCTCTAGAGATAGCCGTTAAAATAACTAATATATCCCACATCGGAGATGAACAAGGAGAGACTTCACATATGAGAGAAAATTCGTAACTCATTGTCTTGATGTCTTGGATTAAGATATGAGTCTCCTTAGTATGAATAAATAATTAAACATGACATAATTTTGTCAACAAAGACGGAAAGATCCACAATACACCTAAATATACACGGGGCAGTTTCACCGGTAGATTTAACAAGGACATCCCTTTGTGCATTATTAATCCTAACGGCAATGCTACTATTATTAATCTGTCATTTGGGGATGAAACACAAAATTTTACGGGAACCATCTTAGCCATATGAATTGTTAATAATAATGTTAATGCTACCATACTTTTACCTGAGATGGGAAAAGGGAACCATGCTGGTAAGTTTTATCAACTGCATGATGGCGAACTGTAACTCTACCGAAGTCTTCATTGAGAAATATTCTCTCATTTCCGATGGTCCCTCCAAATGCAATCCCGACTGGCTTTGGATGTGGATCATAAACTCTACCAGTAGGATGCAAGTGGCTGTAAATGAAATTCTTTTCCTTTCCTGTTCATGAATGAAAGTATTTCATCATTGATGAAATTTTATTTTGGTTTACCACACAAGAAACAGTTCAAGACCTCCTACTCATTCCATCACCCCAAAATAAGGATCGGACCATCAAGAACCAAAGATATCTTCACTCTGTCAAGTTACATACCAGAAGGTGAAAACACCTGAAACACTGGACATATGGCATACAGGCACCCAGAGCTTCCATAAAATGAATCCTTATTTTGTAGACCCTCGTGTGTAAGTGCAGCAATTATCCACTTCATGGTATTGGTGCTATTTTCATTGATTTCTCCAGAAGTAGCAGCAACTAGTATTAGCAGTGATCCATAGTAACCTTCAACACGAGACCAGAATCTGTTTAATCCCCTTCCATGAAGAGATGACCTACCAAGTAATAACAAGGGCTACAGTCACTAATATATGATGCAGAAGTAAGCAAATCAAATGTTAACTGTGAAATTGAAAGACAATCATAGTAAAAAGGAAAACAAGTGACAAGAAAAGCATAAACGCCGTGGACAATCAATAATGCACAAGCAGCAGATTATGTTAACAACAACGTATGGATGCACAATTTCAAAAATAGCAGTTAGCAGATAGGTCAAGAAAAGAATGGATAAGATGGCAAACCGATAAAGAAGTTTATCATCTGTACTTTCTCTGCTGTCAGGAAAGAATGATTTCATAATTTCTGTACTTATTGAACTCCTCATAGAAAGAGATATTCCCCATGCCCTTCCACGTGTTAGAATATAATTGCCAAAATCATTTGTAGGTGATGTGTCTCCAAGTGATGAATATGATGGTTCTGACGCATCCTACAATAAATCAAGAAAATATTTCAAAAGAAAGTACTTTGCAACTGGACATTCAAAACTACTCGTATTAGACAATAGAAATCATCTAGTCTGAGATTGAGAAAACAGTTACTTAAATAGTGTATTCCACAGCCTTCAATCTTGAAAGAGATAAGAGAAGTGCAGAATGAAGCCATAAAAGAAATTAAATTTAGCAGACCATTACCATCACATCGCATAAAAAATCATTTGAGTTACTTACCTCTGAACTAGAAACACTTTGGAGTCTTGCATTGATAAACTCTTTCAAGCAATCTGTTAAGCCGGGGACTGTTTTCAAGGCCCATGTCAGAAATTTCCCCACAGGCAGTTGAACTTCCAAACTTGAGATGTCGCAGTCCCATAAGTTTATGTCACTGCCAACTTCAGCACATGAAACAACTGCTGATAATACCAGATGAGTAACATCTGGAAGACAAAGAATTTGTTTTCCTTTTGAAATTTTTGGAATTTTTGAATTCCACAGCATGGTCCAACACATCCAGAGAAGAATAAGCACATTACTGGGCAAAAGATACCCACTTATTTTACCATCAACATCACCATAACTGGATTCAAACTCCAATCTCATGGGAAGTCCTGACTTTGAGGTGACTGCAGCAACTATTTTTAGCAATGTGTGTAGCGACACTGAGGCTGGTGCCCTTCCACAAAATTTCACATACCATTTGAGAAATTCAACCCAGTTGACTCCTCCTTTCTCAATGACAAAATTTTCAACCACTAACAATTGTCCAACATGACTTAATAAAGCTGGAAAGTAAGCAGGCATGCTGGGTGATTCACAGACCGGATCTTCGTGACTTAAGAGAAAGCATTGCTGAAAAGAGCGAGAATTAGATAGAACTCCACTTGCTGCAAATAAAAGTAACTACTCATAATAAACAGTGACAAAACCAAATTCACACATGCACAAGAAAATATTGGGTTCCAGCTTGAATTTCTGTAAAAAAAAAAGCATCTGCATCTGACGAATTCAACATGTCAAATTCCCGAAAATCAGCACTATCAATATCTAAGCAATAATAGCCTTACAATTTATTTAAGCAGAAAGCTTTTGATCCCTTTTTCTCCTCATTGCAAAGGAGCAACACGGTGATCACATTGCTCGTGGAATTGGAATAAGTACCACAAATACAAGTCATGGATCGGATTTTTAATACTCAGACCATATGTCATCAGAAGATTTTAATATCACCAACCAAGCGTTTAACATATCGTTAAGAAAAACAACATTTCGAAACGAGGTAAGATATATAAACGTTCTTTTCGGTTTTAATTGAAATTTACAACAACTGGAACATCACTTGTCCAGCATTCTGGAAGATTAAAGAAAGCCTCAATAAAGTTCTTTACTTCGATTTCCTTAATATCACCGTCTTCGAACTATACTCACAAAAGAGAAGGAAATTTTCTTAAATCCAGCCCTTTGTTTGGCTAATTTCGATTAAACTAAGCATCTCAATTACTTAACTAAGTCAATCAAAGAGAAAGCACAAAGTAGCAAGTGGAACTGCGCGAATGAAAGTTGAATTCGCTTACCTGAAGAGATTCGAGAGGGATTGCATGCGATTGAGGATCGGCCAGCTTTGTAAAGCAACTTCGAAGCATTGGAAGTGCTCCTGTGTAAGCTGCTTCACTCTCCACTTCGTTCACTTCGCTCGTCGGCTTCTGTTCACTCGACGATGATGCTCCCATTCTCACTCTACTTATCGTCACTAAAACTATTGGTTGCTAAGTTAAAGAATTCGATCGGAATTTTCTCTCCTCCTGTTTGTTTTGTTTCCCTAGAAACTACCACAGAAATTTCCCTCTCTATTTTGCGTGCAACTAACTCTATCTCCCCAACTCTTCCAGAGGTCTCAGGACGGTTACCAAATACCGATGGCATACGTGTCAATATGTGGAAGATGTTGATAGTTACTGAGATATTACACGTGTCAAAACTCATCGTTGATAATTTTCTTTATAGGGTGATTGGACTGGTACGCAGCATTGAATTCAAGTGTTGAGAAGGAAAAAAATTGATGGGTTCAAATGAATTCATCATTCGTATAAATTGAATTTACCTGTAAAGAATCGAAATTGAATTTCGAACTGAAAGATCAATTTTTCCTTTAAACGTTAAAAATATCCTTCAAATAATATCCATCTAATTTTACTATGTATCTCTTCACTTCAAGCAGCCCCTTCTATTTCAAACAGCCTCTCTCACCAAAAAAACAAAATAACAATACCTTTCTCATGAATCAGCACCTCCCACCATATCCAGTTTTCTCTTTTCTTTATTTATGGGTATGTTTTCCTTTTTTGTGTTATCAAACAGTAATAAGATTATTTTTTGATCAAGGGTAAAAATGTTATATACAATAATTGAATTCATTTTGATTGTATTCCAAACAATATAATTGAATTCAATTCTAATATTATTGAGTTTATTCCAAACAGTGTAAATTAAATTCAATTCAATCTTATTACTAGATTTTTAATTTAAATTTTAATTAAAAATTTATTAAACAAAAATTTATTTATTTAGTTTAATTTGCAATAAATTATTAATTTATAAAAAATTTAAATCATTCGATTAATAAACTGATTAATTTTTAATAATAAGAGTTATTGAAATAAATTGAAGGGAAGGTTAAAAACTAAACAAAAAATTTGACTGATTTTAAATTTTTATAATTAAATTGTTCAAATCACTTAGAGTTTTTAGTCATCAATATTCTTTGCCTTTTTTTGTATATTTCTTTTTAATTTTTCTTAATATTCTCTTTTTTCTTCCTCTCTATGTGGTAAATCAAATTTCTTCTCATGGTCACTTTGAATCCAATCTTATAAGCTTCCAAGAATTACAACAGCAAAGAAATTAGGATCTCCTGTTTCAGTTATGGTATTTCTATCATATATTTAATAGAACAGGATTGAAACAGAATAATTAAAACAGAGGATTTAATAACACATAATTAACTAATTACCAATTCCAGTGAAATCGATCTCACTCCTCTGAAGAGCGTTATTAACATCTTTATAGTTTAATGCAACTCCGAATAACCATTTGTCTTCCCTCTTGTGAATATTAACAAGATAGCAGTATGCCGGAAGTAGAGCTCAATCAAATTCTCGTGTCCAAAATTCAAATTTTTTATTTAAACACAAACCCGACTTAAAATATAATCAAAACAAATTTTATCTGTTAATTTCGAGCAAATCTAGATCTGGACCCTTTTACTATCTTTAGTTTCAAGTATCTTGAACATTTTTAGGCTGCTTAGTACCTGTCCCAAGCAGTTTTTGCACAAAATATAAGGGAACGTGCTTAATTCTTTGATGCACTTTCCTTCACAAGGAACCAGCCAGGCTACCCGTGCGGGTTTGTGTTTAATTCTACAATGCACACTTGTTGGTTCAACTCTTTTCACGCTTAGGGCAAAATGCTAGAAAAGTTTACCTAATCAACAACAATATCAGCAGTCAAAAAACGGTAATCTAGATAGTACTCCATGAAGTAAACTAAAAAAAATTAGCAGTTCTTAACTATTGTGGAGGGATAACTTTACATTTACAAGTTGATGACAAAACAAACCTCATCAGTCTTCTAGAGTCGCAGAACTCAAGCTCGACGCTTACTCAATCGCCATGAGTTAGGTTCGTGGTATCTATCGTAAAGAGGTTCGACACGCTCTTGACGTTTTCTTTTGCTCATTTTAGTTGGATCTGCAACTTTGAAGAATCTGGGTGCCAGTTCAACAAGCCATTTGGGATCAACAACAGTAACCTCACGCATATATTCCTTGGTAGTCATAACTAACTCATGGTAGATCACCCAGTCAGGTTGTCTCTGAAAAAGAGCACTGCTTGGATGAATATATACTGGCTGATTCTCCACGAGGGTTCTGTAACCCTCCTGAGGATCTTTCCTGGCTGCATGGAAAAAGAATCCAGCTGTTATAGCTTTCCTAATTTTCGTGAAGTTCTTTCCAACACTGACCACATCCAATTTATACCTGAAAAATATGTAGGGATGTTAAGAATCACGCGGACGTACAATGTCGATATTTTGGAATGTCTATACTTGAGAGGAAAGAAGCATACAATAATCCATCTTTAGAACATTAAACATATCTTTAAAGCCAAAAGGGTTACATCAAGTCCCTCACGATTTCAAAAGTCAGAATTTCCTAGAATAAGACCAGCAAGAAACATCAATCTTTAAGTAATCTGGTCCAGGAATAATAAAAGAAAATCAACAAAAGATGAGCACGATCATCAAGTCTGAGATTTCTCCCATTGAATATCTAAAACTATATTTGCAAGAGAATAAGATCTTTCGAACATGTAATTATCCGAGGGTAAGCTTTGGAGAAACTGATAAAGTTGCTCCTTTGTTACCATAAAGTTACAGGTTTAAGTCACAGAAACAGTCTCTTTGTAAAAATACAATAGGAAAACTGCGCACATTATAACCCTCCCTAGACCCCCGCAAAGTGGAGAGTTTTGTGCACTGAGTATGTTGACTTAAAGAACATGTAATTATCCACTACGACATCCTTCATACTCTAAACAATTCCTATATCTATCTTCAAAGGATATTATAATGCAAGTGAGGAACATCCTGTTGGCACTAAATGTCTTCAATAAGCAATTACCTGGTCGTGCCTAATAACCGGAGCCGCATTAGTCCTGAAATACTCACTATCTCCCTAAGAAAATATTATTATGCAGTAACAAGTTGCACACATGGAAACCACAAGACCCGTGACTAACTATATGGAGAATTCTTTCACAGATTCAAAAGGCATTTCATCTGTCAAATGTATGGGAAAAAGCATTGTATCTTACTTGCACATTTTTTAGCCATAGTTTAGTGTATAGCAATTTCCCCATTCAGCAATGAGGACTAAAATGATAAATGTAACTTGACAAAGGGATATGTATAGAAAATAATAAAAGAAGAAATAAAGCAGTATATAAGAGCTTAAGATCATACTTATCCATAATGGAAAGAAGTTGTTTTCTGACATCTTGGGCCCTCCTCAAGGATCGGGACTGAACAAAGTTCTCAAAACACCAAGGGCCAGAGAAGTTCTTGGCTTTCCATGCCTCATATACGGCAAGTAAAGTCAAATGGTCACCCTCAGGCTGGAAAAACTTTGCCCTCTTCTGATCTGCTTGAGCTTGTTTTTCCCGAGGTCTATAAAAGATGTTTCCAGTTTGAATCATGGCAATTATAGTCAGAATCTCATCACTACAACCCAAATCTACACTAGCTAACAACATCTTAGACAATGGTGGATCCAGTGGAAATTCTGCCATTTTCCTGCCCAACTTAGTAAGAAGCCCCTCCTCATCAAGGGCTCCCAAACTATAAAGTTGTTCCATGGCAGAAATGAGGGCCTGAGGTGAAGGCGGATCCATAAAATCAAAAGACAAAAGATCATTAATTCCCATGGCCTTCATCATTAGTGTGGTAGTTCCAAGATTAATTCTTTGGATTTCAGGAATTGATGTTGGGGACATCTCATTGCGATATGCACTTTCTGTGTACAGTCGATAACATTTTCCAGGCCCAGTACGACCAGCACGTCCAGCTCGTTGCTTAGCAGATGCTTGTGAAATTGGAGTTATGACCAAAGAATCAAGCCCTTGCTTTGGATTGTATACATTCTGCTTTGCAAAACCAGGATCAATTACATAAAAAATACCATCGATTGTCAAAGAAGCCTCAGCAATATTGGTTGCCACAACCACTTTCCTCTTCCCCGGTGGGGCGGGTTCAAAAATCCTCGACTGCATTTCACTAGGAAGAGCACTATAAACAGGCAATATAATCAACTCAGGTACACTCTTATCCAATGCTTTCATCCTCTCATACAGAGATTGGCATGCAAAATCAATCTCCTCCTGACCTGTCAAGAAGAGAAGGATGTCCCCTTCAGGTTCTGTCAAATGGATTTGCAGGACTGTGATCAAAGCTGCATCTAGATAATCACTTTCTGGCTGTTTGGTGTATAATATCTCCACAGGAAACGTTCTACCAGGAATAGTGAATATGTTACAGTTGAAGAAATACCCTGAAAATTTCTCTGCATCCAGAGTAGCAGACGTAACAATCAGTCGAAGATCAGGTCTCCTCTTCACAAGCTGTTTAAGTAACCCAAAAAGCACATCAGTGTGGATGGTCCTCTCATGAGCTTCATCAAGCATTACAACCGAGTACTGTGAAAGACTCTCATCAATCAAAATCTCCCTGAGTAACATACCATCTGTCATATACTTGATCACTGTATCTGGTCCAGTGCAATCCTCAAAACGAATAGCATACCCAACTTCTTCACCTAATCGACACCCAAACTCTTCAGCCACCCGTTTTGCAACTGACATTGCAGCCACCCTACGAGGCTGCGTACAACCTATTTTGCCCCTTGTAGTATAACCTGCCTCAGCAAGGTACTGTGTAACCTGAGTAGTCTTACCTGAACCAGTCTCGCCAATAACAACCAGTACCTGATTATCATGAACGGCTTGAACTAATTCCTTTTTTAATTTGTAGATTGGCAAGCTCCGCCTCTGCTCCTGTATAGATAGCTTTGACCTCTGTCCAAATGTTAATGCTTTCCCAAATGCATCCTTCTTCCACTCAGGCATATCATAAGCTGATAAACCGACACCCCTAAGCTCCTGTGCGAGGTGCCTCTCACCACTCTCAGGCATTGGGTCTTCCCATGGACGATTAAGATCCTTCGGTATGGAATCAAGCATTGTTCTCTGCTGCTGTTCCCGCACTTCTCTCCTTTCTTTTATGAGAGCAGACTGAAGTGCAGCTGCACGGCTCAATGAGCCTTCTGGATTCTTAAATATTTTCACAGGCGACATGTCAACAGAATACCTAGTCTGACCTTGCAAAAATTCTGGCTCATCCTCATTCAACTCAATCTCAAGCTCTTCCTCAGCTTCCTCGTCTTGATGAAGCATTCCGTCTCCTTCATCATCATACATGGGATACTCATTCACACTCAAAACCCCTGAAGCAATAAGCTGTTTTGCTTCCCATTTCTCCGGTGAGCTCATTCTCTTTAATGGTCTTCGAGAGGTAAAAGAATCATCCTCCTCCACAATCTTAATCCCAGAAAGCCCAGTCCTGGTGACAAGCCCTTCTTTGGAAGTTGAAGGATTAGTTCTAAAAGCATCCTCATTCCAGTCCTTGTTTAATGGAAGTAAATCTTTGCCAGTATGCTGATCAACATCCCTCATAGAAAGACTCAATTTCTGACCCGAAATTGAAATCACTTTGACAAAAACATCCTGGTCCCGCTTCACAACATCCTTGGCATTAACAACCCTCCTGGTCGCGATCTGGGAAACGTGAACCAAACCCTCCTTTCCTCTAAAATCATTAAGTTGAACAAAACAACCCGAATCCATCACTCTCGATACCCTGCCCTTATATACCTCATATAATTCAGGTTCATTTCGATTGTGGTGTCCATTCCTTGGATCCCTTTTACTTTCTCTACGTTCATCATCATAGCCGATCTCTTCACTCCCATCCCTTCTATGCTTATCATTACCATCTCTTCTATGCCTCCCATCATCATCCCTGTGCCTTCCTCTACTCCTATACTCTCCTCTATCATCATAATCTCTATCTCTATCTCTACGCCTCCTATCTCCACCATACCTATCCCTATGTCTCTCCCTCTCTCTATCACGATCCCTCTCCTTTCTATGCCTGTTTTCCTCTTCTCTCTCCTCCTTTGTAACTCTATCTTTAGCTTCAATCTCAAGCTCCTTTTCAAGCTCCTTCACTCTATCTCTACTATCCTCAATTGCAAGAGCCTTGAATTTAGATTTCTTACCATCGGAAACAACACTCTCTTTCTTCGCTTCCTTCTCGGACTTTGGTTTCGGCGGTAGAATGGCGTGAATAATGGTCAATAGCGTGCGGACAAAGTAGTCGGGCATCTCTGCGCCATTTTCCTTCAACTTTGAATCGAACTCATCAACAGTCTCGCACTTGCGACCCAATTCGGTGATGAACTCCGCCAAAACTTTGTCCCCAAACCCTAGGTGAGTCTCCAGCTCGCTACAAACTTTAGAGACCAGAGATAGATATTCGAGCTTCGTTAGGCCATCGTCTTGCGTCGAGGAACCCATCATTACCCAAAATTGCAGAGAATTGAGATTCAGAAGAAATGCAAGAGAATGAAGCGTATCCAATTCAATTTCCTTTTCTTCCGATTCCCCGACGCCGCTAAGAGCTTTTTAGTTTTGCGAATCCTTCCTTCTAGATCTAAAAACCGACATCGTTTTTGTTTTCTTTCTTTTTCACAAGATTGCATGAATAAGGCACTTCATTTTGTTTTTAGTTATAAGTTTCTTTTGGCCAAATGCAACTTAATATTTTATTTAAAAATACGAATTAAATTCTAATTATGTTTTATTTTTATTTATTTTTATATTTTATATATTATATGTATTTTATCATTTTATTATAATTTCTGGTTTTGTTTCCTTGAACTATTTTCTAAAAAATTATTTCTTCATCTTTTTTGTTTTTATCTTTTCTAAGTTTATCCAAAATAGTTTTTTATTAATTAAAAACTATTTTGTTGATATTATTGTAATAAATTATATTTTATTTTTATTTATTAAATTATTTATTTATAGACATATTTTCTTATTGTTTGTTTATGTATTTATTTATTTCAACATTTATTATTTATTTATTTATTCAATTATTTGATTATGTGTTTGTTTTATTTGTTAGAGATAAGATTACGACTGTGTATTATTAAAACTCTTTAAATTCTACATATTAAAGAAATTTTGTTATTGGTGTTGTATTTGGTTATTATCAATAATTAAAAATTTCAACCGATTTGACAAGTTCAATCATAAAAATCTTAAATTTTTAATTTTTTTATTAAAATTTTAACTTTTCAGTTGCTTTTATTTTTTTAAAAGGTAGACTGATTTATTTTAACAAATTTTAGTTTAAAACAGATAAATTTATTAATTAATCAGTCAATTTTTATAAATTAATATATTTTTATAAACTAAAATAAATTAATTAATTTTTATTTAACAATTTTTTAATTAAACTCAAATTTTTCATAAATAAATACTTTTTTTCCAATTATCGAACCCTACGTCGACGTAGTAGAAGTTTTAACATTGTTGTTAGTATTGTATTTTTATTTACTAAATTGGAACTGGGCTCTAGGTCTAGGTTAAACCGGACAATTTGGTTATCACATAACCTATCGAATCACTTGGATTGGACCTACTTGTTCCAATTGTTGAGGAGTATTTAAAATTAGCCCAAAAGGTAAACTCCTTGATCGGCGAAAACAGTCAAGGCGTAATTAACATCTACGGTCGTCAACTTGGAAGGTTTCTCTAGGGTTTTTGCCGCTACCGGGAATTCGAAAATTGCGCTTTGACCTATAATGGAGGGACTGAGTGTTTCGGATGCTAATTTGGTAGTGTACTTACCTCCATCGCAGAGCAAGAATGTTTCTCATGCAATCCTCCGCGAGCTCAGTTCGTTGCTCTTCAGGTTCGCTTCCTCGCCCTTTTTGCTTGTTTTTTATATCAATGGCATAACTTAAAGATTGAAGCTTTATGGGGAAGAGTGGTCCGCACACGGCTGTGTTGCGTCTACTGTATCTAATTCCGTAAAATTTATCTGGGTTTGGATTGGTTTCGGTTTTGAAAGTTTTTGTGGTTAGTTTTTCGTACAGAGCTAATGTGTTTGATGCTAAAGATGATGTTCCACTGTATCTAAATACGTATAATTTTTTCTGGGTTTGAATGGTTTGTATTTTGACAGTTTTCTTAGTTGGTTTTCTTGTGGGGCTTATGGTTTGGTGCTAAATATGAGGTTTGTAGGTGTTAATGTTCTTGTTCTGGTTTTGGTTTCAGGTACAGTGAAACTTTTGATGGTGTCATTTTAGCTTATGCTGTCAATACTCCAAATAAACGTGGGAGGATTCTATCTGGGGTTCATCCATATTTTGCTGTTGGACTACAAGCAAAACTGTTGATTTTCTCCCCTAAACCAGACATGCTTTTAGGTTGATTTGGATTCCGATATTATAATTGTCCTTGTTTTTTGTTCTCGTTTTTGCAATTGACAATTCCATATATTCCTCTATGTACATACTTGTTTCATGCCTTTAATATCTTTGTTGTTAACAATGAGTATTTTTTTGGTGATTACCAGAAGGTAAAGTTGTGAAAATTGTGCGAGATTCTATTCACGTAATCGTTCTCGGATTTTCATCTGCTATTATAACTAATGGGGATATCCGTGATGAATTCAGATTTAAGAAGGTATATGTACACATGTGCTTGGTAATCGATCTGTTTTCGGTCTAAGATTGCTTATTTGATATACTTTGTCTCTTCAGAAACATGGCGAGGGTGTATATGTTAGCAGATATCACAAAAAGCATGCAATAAAGGTTGGGACTGTGATCCGATTTGTAGTTAAGAGGTGATATATTGTCTTTTTCTTGTAATTGTGCTATTAACTTTGAAAATGGCACAATTCATGCTATTTTGGTTCTCTTTTTCCTTGATCTTCCCTATTTCACATAATTTGCTTCAAAAGGAATCTTGATTCGAATCAGTCTTTCACCTTTAATTAACACGATGGTTTAATCATGATTACTCCCTGCTAAAAGCTTTATTGGTCATTTACACTGCGGGAAGTATCCTCGACCACATTTTAGTAAATGTAAACTTAGATTGAATAGCACTAGAAATATGGTTCAATTTTATGGACAATCCTATTGACACAGCTATTCCTCGTAGCTTGGATGAGGAAATACTGCACATTTCTGGCTCCTTGACGCCACCTCATACCGGAAGCGCCCGTTGGCTGAAAAAACATTTCGAAGATGATAAGACTAGCAGGTAATAAAACTTGTTCTGAATCCTAATCCTTAGATGAAGTTGCATTATATGTGGAAATTTAAAGATTAATATGCCATTTTGTTGTTAATTTCTCTTAGTGGCAAGAGGAAAGAGGTTGAGGGCGAACTCGCCATGGCAGAACGTGATACTGTAGATAGAGAGGCACTGAACAAAGATCATGAAACCAAGAAGACAAAGAAAAGGAAAGCTGCTAAAGATCATTGAGGAACTGCATCCACATTGCCAGTGATTCAAACTCACTTGTATTACCCGTTTGTATCCTATAATCCTTTTCTCTTCAACGAAATTTTTGCATTGAATTTACTCCCATTATACCTGTATTCATTATCTCGTCAAGTTCCAAAGTCTTGAGAAAATCAGCCTTTTAATTTTGGGCATGAAGCCCTTTGTCAAGCAGAAAGAAACCAAGATTCTTAAGGAAATGCAATTTCTTGGGTTTGTTTCCGTAGGGCTCGTGTCATCAACTGAATGTGAATTGGCTATCCATATGCTGTTAATGAAACGGGTTGTCGGTTTTAAACATTGTGACCTAAACACCTACACCCATAGCTGAATTGCATAGAGCTTGCTTATGTGCATGCTTAAGCTAATCTGGTTTTCGTTGCTCAAGAGAGTGAGTGAAGCCCTTGTTTTTCTAATCACGAAGGGCATTCTTTGGATTACATAGTTACAGGTTCAAGGTTATATGCATTAATAACCATGCAAAAGAGGGAGCTTTGTGCACGAATTACATTGAATTCTTATTTACACATTGCCGTATATAATTCTTGCTCAAGGAAAAAGAATCATCCCAACCAAAATCTCTTTCTTGGTTTCGAGATCAGAGATTGCATTAACAAATTGGAAAAGGATTCAGTAGGCCTAACTTGTTGCCAGTCAGTCTCAATCAAACCAATCTGGACGGAACTCGTGAAGAGCTTGTTTTGGTGATTCTCCATTATAAGAACACCCTGTAAATAACAGCTAGATTGGACACATGTCGAACCACCTATGCCTCTGCGCCTAAGATTTCGTCAAATCCAATTTTGTTAATCATACATAAAACGTTAAAATACACATCTTGTGTTGTTTCGATTCCTCAATCATTTCTATTTGGATTTCAGCGTTCAAAAAATACATTCCATTTTGAGCTCGTACTTATGATTGAGCTACCTCTGCAGTCTGAATATGTGGAAATGGAATCACCATCATTTTTTAAGCATCATCTTTGGGGTATGGAGTTTCTATCAATTTAGCATCCTATTTTCTTATATGGGGCCCTCGTATATATTATAAGACGATGCCATATTTCCATGCATGTCAGTTTATTACATTATCTTACATCTTCCATTGATGAAAGGAACAACGTATTACAGCTTCGAAAATGAACATTACATACACACACGCACACATACATATGAGATTATTATATAGAAGCTGTGAAGAAGTTGGAGAAGATGGGGTTTTCAGGTTGGTCGATGATTCTCGCTTCCTTCTAACTCCCATGTGAAGGGTTTGCTTATTCTAATCAGAAGAATACAGAGAAGATTGTTCCAAACGCCGTAACATGCCGCATATAAAAGTATATAGTATTAAAACTTAAGTAAATAAATATTTAACAAAATCTTATGTAAAATAATTGCTTAATAATTAAATAATACCGTAAAAAGATAAATTGTAAATTTTTAAATATGAGAACTAAAATAAGGGAAAAAAAGTTATGGTTAAAAAAACTCAGTTAGCTCAACCGATTTAATCGTAAAAATTTTAAATCAACGGAAATTTCAGTCCGAGTTTTTAATTTTTTTGGTTTACTTTACTTTTAATAAAATTTATTATTAAAAATTAATTAATTAGTTAATTAATCTTTCAGTTTTATAATTTAATTATTTTTATTTAATAATCTATTTTTTCAATTAAACTTCAAATTCTTTAATGGTTAATAACAATCTCCTTCAATCGTATTTAAATTTTTTAATTTTATTCAATCTTTAATCAATTTTTATGACAATCTAATACCAATTAAGCCTTAAATATTTTATCTTATCTGTTTCTAAAGCATTGGAAAAAAAAGTGAACTTGTAAAAAATCTCACTATATATAAACCCTTTACTTGTTATCAACAATAACGCCTTGATTGGGAGGCTATAGGCTTATAGTAGCATGTGAGTTGAAGAAAACGACATGTTAGTTAAGTTCGAATCTTTATTTGGTTCACGTCGGCTTTGCTTGACTTATATCTGACATCCCTTTCTTTGCATGTTAGAGACATCTTCTAGAGATGCGAAGCTCAGTTTTGCTTGTTCATTTTCATGTGATTGTTTTTATTTTAAAATGGTCACCTTCGACTGCGTTCTTTGTATTGAAGTGCCGCCTCATTTTTGTGTATTTAGGTACATAGAACTTGTATGCAAATTTCGTATATTAAAACATTATCATCGTCCAGTTCGAAAAGTATCATTGATGTGTAGCATTATGCCCCTTAATTTACGTGATTAAACTAAGAAGCCTATGATTAGTTAGTAGTTGTTGGTTAGTTTCCTTCCAACGATCCTTGGAGGAAGAAAGTCTACATTGACGTTTGTTTATATATATTAGAAGTTGCCATATATAACTTCATAAGCTAAAAGTAGAGTTTACGAGAATCTATATCGAAGATTAGATACTAAAAATCGAGATAAAGATAATTTTAAGTTGGTAAAAGCTAGGAAACGAAAAGCAAAAGATTTAAATCAAGTTTGTTGCATAAAATATAAGATAGGACGGATGATTGTAGTTGATAATAAGAGAAAATGACAGAGATACTTCCGTAGCATTTTTAATAAAGACGTAGAGGATAATATCTTCTTAGATGACTTTACCTTGTCCGAGAGGTTTCGTAATTTTACTTGCTGCCAATAGATTGCAAGGGATGAAATTAAGAAAACACTGAGGAAGATGAGGAGCGATAAGGCGGTAGGACCTGATGAGATACCTATAGAGGTGTACAAGAATTTAGGTGAAGAGACTATTACTTGGATAACCAAGCTTTTTAATGTGATCCTTAAATATGCCAAAATGTCAAACGAGTAGAGATTTAGTATGGTAATTTCTTTATAAAA
>JAOQMR010000002.1:880438-911564 GCA_027563865.1 Erythroxylum pelleterianum | reverse complement strand
AAAATTAGAGATGAAAATTTGGAAACCTATTAAAAGTAGTTTTCTAATTTCCTAGAAAATTGAAAAAATAGAAAACACATTTTTCTTGGAAAATTGATCTATTCTTTTATTAATAAACATGTTTTCTAATTATTTTTTATTTTATAAAAAAATTTTCTAAAAAACTAGAGAATTTTCAGAAAGTAAACACACCCGAAGGCTTTTCCTTTTCTTCGCTTTATAGCCTGTTCAAATGTGCATGCAAACGTTGACGTTATCTTTATACATATATAACAAATCCCAAACCCCAAGACTCTCTATACTATTACCTCCCAAGTCCCAACCCCACCCTGTCAGAGTAACGACCGTTGATTGCGTAAGAGTTGGCTTGTTTCGTTGGACTGGGACTCTTAAGTCACGGTTTGGTTACTTTTAACTTAAACTGTACGTGCTAGTGCAATCCTATCTGTACTGTACTCTCCTTCGTTTGCGTCCTATCTCGTGGACACACGACTGGTTTAGATTTTTTTTTAATATAAGAGGAAATGGGAACGATTACATCACAAGTCGCGAGAAACTGAATCCCGAATTATTTTTTAAAAGGAGTAAATGTCATCCAATAAGTGAAAGTACAAAATAAGCAACGTCGAGCGCAAAATACTCTGCATAATTCGCTAGCTAATCCGCGTAACTGGTTTAGATTCTTGTTTTCGTTATTATGCTTTTAATCCGCAACTGAATTCTTTATACAATATGGTGCGGCACAAGTTGGTCTCATTATGAGCCTGTGGCTCCAAGTAACGATTGGCATGTGCAATTACTAACTGTCTCTCGTAGCGAAAATAATAAAATTTAGGAATAATAAAATTATAAATTTTAATGATGTAATTAATGAAATTATAAGAATATTAATATTTAAATAGATTACGTGATTATTTACGTTCATCAATATATACTTTTAATTTCATGTCATAATTATAGTAATAATTATATATTCACTAGTTTCATAAAAAATAATTATATATTCACTATATGATATTTAAATTTATATAAATAATATATTCTATAATTATGTATTTTTATATTTTTATTAATTAAAATATTAAAATATTAATAAATATATATTTTTATAAATTAAATTTATCTAATTTTTAAGTTAAGCGCTAAAACTAAAATATCTTAAATTTTATTAATTTATAATTCATCATATTGACTAAATTCCATTTTGTTTATCTTGAGTTTTTATCTTTTCATTTGCACCTAACGTATAAATAAATAGGCATTCAAATGAAAAAATTATAGTAATTTATTTGGATGGAATTGACATTAACGAGTTAAATTTAATTTCATTGAACAAAATTAAAATAAAGGGAATAAATTATGTTTAATGGATTATAAATGTAATACGTCGTACAGACTTTATTACGTACCCATGATCAACATAAAATGATTGAAAACGAAGGTAATGAGGCATATCTGATTTCGGTTTCATCTTTGATTTCGATGTTGATTCTGAGCTCTAAACGATCACGAATCTCGTGTTAACTTTTATGAAAAGTGTTTATCGACACGTAGTTTAGGTCTTTTAATAGTTTTCTCAATACGTAAGCCCTCCAAACGGGTCAGAGATTTCTTATGCTTAGGATTGACCTAAACAACTGCAGGAGATCTTAACCTATATATAATTTCTATATTGTGCTTCTCCATCACAAGGCCGATATGAATCTGGTCCACACTAATTGAGATTCATTTTACTTCGACTCGTTAATCTAGATTATTTATTGGGCTACTTTATTATCTTTATCTGAACCAAATTACATAATTTAATCGATAATTTATTTAAAAACTAAAAAATGTAATTAAAATTATCCGGTTTTTAGAGAAAGGACAAAATTGTCCGGACGCTAAAATCCAACTTTTTTTAATGATAAAACACTATTGAAACACGCTTTATTAGAAAAGGGAAGGCATTACATTCCCTAATCAATTGGAGCAAAAAAAAAAATCCCTAATCAACACAAAATCCAATTACTAAGAGTGGTTTTGTTGCATTACATTCCATCATTACCTCCATAACCTTTGCTTTAATATAGCTGTACAAGTACGGCTTCTAAACTAAAGTATGACCAGAGACATTCTTTCCGAGGTTGGAGTTTATGCAAGCGATAACGAACCAGCCAAATATCCACAGTTGTTTGTAAATTCTGTCCCTGAATCTTCGCTTAGGGACAAACTCACGTTTTCATTATCTTGACGGTCTGTACTTACCAAAGACAACAACAACTGTAACTGCGAACACATTTAGGGAAAAGGAAAAACTCTGGGCAGTGTTCACCGGTCTTTCTCTCGCCTGGCAGTTAGGCTTCCGCTACGTTATTTTGAAGGTGGATTCCATAGCAGTACACACTCTCTTCTCCTCCTCGGCCAACCGGTCTCAGGGGCTCAACCCTATAGTGGCGGGTATTCAAGAGCTATTTTCCCGGAATTGGTCTGTTGTTCATCGGCATGTTTACCGCGAGAGCAACAGATGCGCTGACTGGCTGGCCTCTCAGGCGGCCCATTTTGATGTAGGGGTTACATATTATGACTCTGCACCTTCAGGGTGCCAACCTTTCTTCGTTGAGGACACCTCGAAGATGTGCTTCCCCAAATTAGCTGTTTAATTTGTGTAGACATTTTTCCTTTATAAAAAAAAAAACCCTAGGCTAGGTGGCCACCCCTCGATGATGTCGTGCCATAGGACAAAACTTGGTGGAAGCAAAAGAAGAGAGACACCAGCTACTCAGCTAAGAGAATCAACATTCTTTAAGAAGAAGTTGGGTTGTTAATTAAATAAATCACTCTTTTGTAATAGGCTAAAAGACAGGGTTGGCATGTGCCAGCTACGTAACAAAGATGATGAAAGATAAGTAATTACATTAAAGACGAAAAGAATAGGGTTTGGCAGAGAAAATGAGCTCAGAATACATATTAAAATATCAATTGTATAAATCTTATTACACACTGCTATTTACATGAAATGATTAAAAATAAAGGTAATAAGGAATACCTGATTTCGATTTCATCTCTGATTTTGATGTCGATTTTGAGCTTCAAACGATCACGAATCTTTCGATATCTTTACAGAAAGTACTAACCGAGATACGGGCTAGGTCTTTCTATAATTTTCTCAATATGTAAGCTCCTCTAATGGGTCAGTAATTTTTTATGCTTACGATTGATATGAGTAACTACAAGAGACCTTAACCTGTATATAGTTTCTATATCAGGCTTCTTCATCATAAAGTTGATATGGACCAAGTTCACACTAAAAGGGATCTATTTTTCACACGAATTTTGACCCATTAATCTAGATCGTTTATTTGGCAACTTTATTATTTTCATCTGAATCAAATTACGCAATTTAACCGATAATTTATTTAAAAACTAAAAAAATACAATTAATGTTGTCCAGCTTTATGGGATATGACAAAATTATCCAACATTAATATATATATATAATTTATAAATTATTACGTGTATTAAATTATATTTAAATAATAATTATAAATTATTTTGTTGTAAATACGTTAGAAAGGGTTTGGCCTAAACGATCTTGTAAAAAAGCTAGCTACTTAGTGGATAGATGATGACATATGGTAGGAAAGAAAAGTTTTGAAAAGAAGATTCCCCCAAAAACGTCAAAACAGCATATTAGTACAACACTTAGCAATAACAAAGGTTCCAACAACACAAACAACATTTTAGTACAACACTTAAAACAACAACAAAGGTTCCGTCATAACTAGACTACTACAAAGACACACGTCCTCTTTCCACCTTCCATGTATAACAAGGATAAGGATAATGAATTATCGGAAAGAGTTGCTTTTGCCTTTTGTAACTTTTAGAAAGAAAAAAAGAATAATATAGCTTATTATCAGGTGTTCCCAAAGCCACTTTCGACATGATGGTGTCAACCGTCAATACCGTTGAAAAATCAACGGTGGCCGATGATCTTGTATTCATTACATGCATGTTCATTGTACCCAATCCCTAATGACAACTGTTCAAAGTTCAAAACAAGTGGATTGCATTCTTTTATATATCCATATGTAATCAACTTCCCCTCTTTTTGCGGCTTTAATAACATATTTTATTTTGGAAAATTAAACTTTTTTCATGTACTCATCTCGTGAGTAAGTAACTAATATTAAGATTTAATAAAAATTTGCATAAAGTTAAAATATTTTAACATTTATAAATTTTATTTACATTAACATCTTTAAATATAATTCAATGATAATATAAAAATTAATAAGACAAAGAAGCTTATTTAAATTACATAAATATTTTAAAATATTTATGTTAGGTTATATTTATGTAAAGAGTATTTTATTAAACAAATAACAGGTTTGACGAGATTCAATAATATGCAGTATTATTTTTAATTATCAGTGGGACTAATATTTTGTTAAAAGATATTAATATTTAAATTGATTTATAAACACTACAAAATTTATGAGTTAACTAAATTTTTGTGAAAATTTTATTATTAATTTATACATTTTCTCCATTTTAATTAACTAAATACTTATTATTGGAATATGGATAAATGAAAGTCTTACGCGGTTTAATATATATATATATATATATGGAACTGCCCGTACAAGAAGGAGACGAGTAAGAGTGGGTCCGTGACCGTGAGGCCCCGTGACACAATCCAGTACAACTAAACGGCCACGAACCTAGACGCTCCTGAGCTAAAGCACCAGCACAAATTGCTTCATAAAATATGACAGGTAGGGTCCATTTTATTAGTGGGTCCCCGTGCCATATGGCTATCAAGGACAGGAAGGCGGTGCCACTTGTCCCTGACACTGACGTGGGATAATGATCTCCTCGAGTACTGTGAGCAACTTGTGGGACCAAAGATAACACTTGAGAGAGAGTTTAGTGTGTTGGTAATTTACTAGGTTACCCTTTCCTTAAATCCATCCTGCGTATATTCTCCAAATCTGCCCACAGGTTTTGTCTGAACAGGAACCAAATGACTAAACGATAAGACAAGAGGGAAATTTAAATAGGATTCGTGTTTTGTTTTCATCTTATTGCAGGTTCATTAAGTATAATGGTACTGTCCAGAAACTGCAATTGTTTGCAACATTAGAACAAAGAGAAATCAATGGTGTGATCCTTAAATCCTAACAAGTGGGGCATTTAGTCTGCTAATCTGACCAATCAAAGGGGGATGCACCCACCTCTAATAACACGGCACGTGGAACCATTCATCCTGATTGGCCCATCTTGACCATTCAATAACTTGACTTTCTTTTCCCCAAAGTTTAATTAAGATATAAGAGAATAGATAATAATGTTTTATCTAAAAAAAGTGAAAATAAATACTCAAGTCTTGAGTTTCAAATTTTCAATTGTTATCTTCAGTTGTTAAAATTTTATTTTATTTAAATATTTCTACATATTTATATACAATTTAGAAACATATATTACGTTCTAAATTACAAGAAAATAGATATAACTGATCTAAAGGTATTTAATTTTTTAAATTTAGTATTTATTTTTTAAAGTTTTAGATAAACTTTTAAAAATTTATATAAACTAGATCAGTTTTTGTTTATTTGACTAATAAATGAACATCTATTAAATATGCCACATTAATAAAAATTCAGTTTTTTACTTATATAATTTTAAAAGAGTAATTATTAAATTAAAGTTTTTAAAAATTGACAATAAATAAATTAAAAATTAGATACTCCTTAATTTATTATTCTATTAGGAGGAGGTAATTTGGAATCTTGTGTTGGGAAACTGTGAAGAAGAAAGGGAGATGGGAGATGGAGATGGGGTATCCTCGCACATGGGTCATAGTCAGATATGGAGAATACAAAATCACTATATTAAAGAAGCGCTATTGATTATTTTTTGTGGGATTAATTTATAAAAAGCATCTTTGAGTGGTCTCTAGAGATAGAGAGAGAGAGAGCATGATCTCTTATGGTTCCTACTTTTCATGTGGTGAGTTTCCTAGTTTCATAGTTACTACTTCGTGCACTAAAAGCCAACCCCGCACGAACTGCGCCTACTCCCTCTTCGTTGATCCTCAACTATACCGTAACGGTAGAATTTGTAATCCTTATCTTTTTCGTACAATTTGAAGTACTCAAGACAAAATGAAGTTAACGGTGATGAGTTGGTCCAAATGTCGTGTAAAAAATAGATGTTCCCAACATAAAGTTCATAGTTAATTTCGTAACCTCATTTTAGTATGTTAATGTCATGTGAAAGAAACAAAATTTACATAAGTCAAAACTATTGTCTTGTTTTGATGGAACATCGATATGTTAGCGGTGATTTCAACTTGTTCTTCTGTCGCCAGAGAAATTTTTGTAGTTACGTTATTTTAATTTTTATATTTTAAAATAATATTTACTTCTTCCTAATATCATACAAATTCGTTTATTCTTTTTCGTATTTTTTTCTACTACATTATGAATAATTCGAAATCGTCTCAACATGTTCAAATTGAAAAATAAATCATATTTAAGAAATTATGGCATGTTTGGTTGAGTGGAATAGCTATTCTATTTCTTATGTATTCCTAATAAATAGTTATTCCTTTGTTTGATTAAAAAATAACATACAGAATAACTAATCTCAGATTTAGTTATTCCTTTAGTTTTAGAAATAGCTAAAGATACCTCCCCTATCTTTCCCTATTTCGTGAAACGCGGAATAGGTAAAGATAATCTTTCTCCTTATTATTATTATTATTATTTTCTTTATTATTATTATTTTCTTTATTATTATTATTATTATGAGGGTAATAATAATAATAATAATAATAATAATAGTGAAGACTATAATAGATATTTTGGTCTCTTTGTTAGTTATTTCTTTGTCATCTCAAATTTACGTTTTCAAACCAAACATTAACATATATCATCATTAGAAATTATTAGGAATAAATCAAAGTAAGTAATACATATTCTATTATATTCCTCGTCTATTCTATTCCTAAGAATAACCATTGTATTATTTGTCTATTTCAACAGATTAACCAAATACCCTGTAAGTGTCTAGCAACATAAATTAAACTGTTGTGTCCTCTCATTCTCACATGACAGTTTTCAATGCCATTAGAAGAATTCAATGTATCATAGACAAAATTTTATTGTAACTAAACAAAAACTGGACTTGATTTGCTTCTGCAATCCAAACATCATAGTGTCCTACTGGTCACCGTTTTGACATAAAACGACAAAAGCAAACGCCGTAATCTGCCAAGACAAAGACGGAACAGATCTTCCTGTTTCCATAAGACACTCCCTTGTAATTATGTCCAAACTCAAGGGGCATTTTACAACTTCTGCCTCTATAAAAGAAACTTCCCTCCTCCTTTAACAAACCCCTCCAGCTCTATCTGTCTCTCTATAGCTCTCTTCATCAACTACACAAGAAAGATCAGAAACTAACTAAATCTTAGTAACTGTTTTTACAGTTATTTCTCGTATTTTCCGTCAAAGTTGAGAACTTTCCTGGAAGATGTCGGTTAGGTTCGGAAAATGCAGCAGAATTCGCCATATTGTGAGACTCCGCCAAATGCTTCGGCGTTGGAGGAACAAGGCTCGCATGTCAGCCGGTAGGACACTGTCCGATGTTCCTGCGGGACACGTGGCGGTCTGTGTGGGCACCAATTGCACTAGATTTGTCGTACGCGCGGCGTACCTGAACCATCCCGTCTTCGTGAAGCTCCTCCTACAAGCCGAAGAAGAGTACGGCTTCACCAACACGGGTCCCTTGGCGATTCCGTCCGACGAGTCGGTGTTTGAGGAAGCAATCCGGTACATCTCGCGGTCCGAGTCAGGAAAGTCGACCCGACCCGCAAATCTCGAAGACGTCCATAGATATTGCAACTTGGGTTTAAAGAATAAGGTTGAGCTTTGGACTGAATCACGGCCGTTGCTTCATGGGTTTAGCGATAGGACATTCTGGTAAAAGTTTTATACCACCTGGTGTTTGGTCGGTACGTACGTGTTCATGAATATAAAGAGCCAGAGAAACACGATCCAGTTCTGACTCAGCCCGAGTTAGCAAAGGCTCGTACTGCTTTGACTGAGAATTCACAGTATATACTCCATAAATATACCGAGTTTATACTCATTTGACTCAGTTGGGTTACCCGTTTTATGGGATTTTCACTTACCATATGTAAAAAGAGGGAAAGTGAGTTTTTTCTTTTTTCTTTTTTCTTTTTTAGACTTTTACTTGTCATTATTTGGGGAAATTGTGGTGTGAATTGATGGAGCTGAGTCACTGATATTGCCTCCGGAGAATCCATGGCGATGGCAAAAAGACGGTGCAAGTGAGTTATCCACCGAGTCATCCCGGGTTCGAATCGGAGTTGAAAGCGAGAAGCTGCCGAAAAGGGAGGAACACAGAAGTGACAGACCATAATTGAGTCCCTATTTTTATCTTAATTGATTATGATGGAAACATTGTAGAGAAATTAGTAAATTAATTAAAGGATTTAAATATAAATCTTTGTTTTTGGAGTGCACCAATCTAAAACGATCCCATCGACTTAGATGCCCCACGACTAGGCTTTCTGTTCAACAGACCATAGCACACAGAATAACCCATGTGGTAAAAGTTACATAGAAAAGCAAGGGGAGGTGTCAGTCTGAAAGTGAAAAATGATCAAAACCCACTAACCCAAAGGTCGGTATTGGGCCAGTGGTTCGGTCAAAAGCTAATAAATCACTGGCTGTGGTTCTGGTTGGAGTCAGATGGTTAAAATATGTTGCATAAAGAAAGGGACATGTCCAAAAGGACAATCTTTATAGGAAATGGCAAGTTACTAAACAGATTTTATATGTAACAAATCGTCCTTTTTAAGGTTTTGGTGTCTTTACCTCTGGTGTTGGTATGGTGCATTTCTTTGTCAACAAATCTTTACCATAGCTTGTGGATCCACTAGTATTAGTGGAGAATTACCACTTTTTATGATAACATTAGATAATGAAAGTCCAGCTTTAATGCATAAGTTAGCTTTTTTCCGTACAATAATTTTCGTGGGATAAGATAAGGCCTATTTTATCTTTTATAATATTATTATTATTATTTTAAATTAGCAATTATGTGAACTAACAAATTAAAATTAAATATTTAATAAAATAATGCCTTAAAATTAAATAAATTACAGTACATTTAAAGATTTGTGTTCAATAAGTTTACTTTTATCGTATAAAGATACAAGTATGCTCTGCACTTACCTTTCTATAAGGACCTGGTGCATTAGAAAGTATTGGATATATAATCCTGTTTTAGTTTTGAGTTATATATGAGTAATTGGTGATTTTTTAAAGGCAGGCCTTAAGAGTTTATGCCCGTAAAAGAAGGACTTGTATCTCGTCTGGTATAACTGAGTTCTTGGTTGCTAGTTTTCTCTGTGTATCTTAGATCTCATATAGAGGTTTGTTCTATCATCTAGCTGTTGGTTTCCTGATATCCCACAACCCTCCAACTAGGGTATCCATTGTAGTATCCAACTTGACATTGAAATTAAGGGCAGTCTGAGAATGCTATTCCTTTATTAAGGGTACTCTCCCTAAGGGTCAAGTCTATCGAATCGATCCCACCCTAAATTGAAAGAGCTTAGACCAATTACGCTTGCTCCGCAGACAAAACTCGTAGCCTAGCTTTCTTTCTTCACTCATGAACTCTTTTATCATTACAAATTCACTTTTAACCGTTCTAACGATAAGTTATTCAGATTTTTTTATTCCGCTATAATAGAGACAGTAAAGAAGCCATTCCACATGTCAGATGGAATGAAGAATCAACAGGGTATGAAAATTTAATTTTTGTTCAAAATATTAAAATTATTAAAAGGAACTTTTACTTATCTTCAAATTGTTTTCATAAAATACACTATTAAATAAAATTGGGTGGAACAAAAGCTTTTAGTAGAGAATCTCTTTTATAAATATCAATATCATTAGATTAATTTTTTTATAAAGATTGAGATGAAATGCTCTTTCACCTTTAAATGAACTTTGAAAATTTATCTTTTATATTTTCGTAAATAAATATATAAGGGAACTTATTAAGTTAGACGACAAGATTGTGTCCAGCCCAACCCACAGTAAAGGCCAAGCCCATGGTTAATGGTTTTTCTAGTCCTTCTTGGAGATTGAAACTTTCATCAGGTTGATGGCCTAGGTCCAACGTATCAAGTTCATCTCTCTTGTTATTTGAGAATATAACAATAATAGAGATGATAACAAGTTGAATCGCGGAGCCTATCTCTGGCACTATTTTACAACAATTCGTTGACCAACCTCGCAAATCTATGGCTGATACTCTGTTAGATGAGTCTAGATCTTCTGTTCAGTTTTATGTTGTCTTATTCTTTCCAATGAATCTCAATTATTCATTTATGCGGAAATGAATAATTGAGATTTATGAGACAGAATAAGACACCGTAAAACTAAACAGGGGATCTTGTCTCCTGTTAGATCAATCAACAGAGGAAAACACACAGGTGTGTACTTGCATCAAGGAATCTTGATCGCTATAGCTACAATTGAGAAGACATCTCTTATCAGTGTCCTTTGTGTTAAAACATTTCAGAAGACTGCTCATTTCAGGACAACATTAACTACATTAAAATCACTGCTGGAACCTGGCAATCTAGGCTCAAACATTTAGGTGTCCGTTTACATAAAAATGGGTTTTGGTCTCCATGACTGACTAAAGACTAACCATATTTAGTGCTAACCAAAACGCCTGTGAGAACTCTGAAGAGCATATACCTTGTTAGTGGGTAGCATGTGAACCACTTTAGTGCACCCTGTGCTGTCCAAAACTTGCAGGCCAGGCCAGGCCAGACCAGACCAGATCAGAACAGAGCATGCATGACGCCAGTAACTAATGTAACCTCCACTAAGAAACCAACAAACGAAAAAGGTTAGTATTGTGAAGCATGCCTTCTTTAGGACAGGACAAGTTTGGAGTCCGTGGACTTGAGGAAAATTGCAACTGGACCACCTGATCTGGAAGTGAGTGGAGTATGACGAGTTTGGCATCTTCCTCCTCCTTCTTCTTCTAACTTAACCCCATTCCAGTACATCAACTAGGTGACGAAAGATCCGATAAGGTATACTTTTCAAGATCGCTTATTGGCTATTACAGACTATAAATCTGACAGATCCTGTTTAAGTTATCTTTATTCATCTTCTTTGGTCCAGAACAACGTTACTGGTCCCTGATGCCCACATATCTTGACGCAGGATGTGCCTATGTCCATACACACTTACTACAAGTGACACCCGAAACTCTAACAATGTAATCCAATATTTAAAAAATTAAACTGATTTAATAGTTCAAATGGGTCAATTTTTTAATTCGGTTTTTAATTTTTGAGTTTAATTTAGTTTACTAATTTTAATGCAAGCTGAAAGGTCTCTGCCCTATCACTAAATGGACCACTTCCGGGCAATAACGTGATGGTTGCCTTACGGGGCTGGAATAAGAATATTTTACTTTCACTTTCAGACAATCAACAAGCGAATCTCCCACTTGAGAACGTGAGCATTAGGTAACAGTAACTGTATGTGTTCTCTTTCACTCGCCTCATGATTGTTTTGTTTTCCTTTTTTTAATTTCATGTTACTTTTGACATTAAAAAAAAAAAGTTGAAAAGCTTTGAGTGAAAATGTACTAATTTCTGTTTAGCAATTAGCTGATTGCATTTAACTATCAGCTGATTTGATCAGCAGATTATATTAGCTGTTTGTTAGAGATGTTTGATAAAATTAACCATTTAGTATTAGACCTTTATGTATAAAATAATTTACGAGAATATGACTTTAAAAAAATTATAAGGATATGAATATTATATATCTTAATATTTCGTAAAATATTCTTATAAGAATTTAGATTTTATAAAAGTTATATTTACCTATATTGTTTCATTATCTATTAGAAATTTATGCAACTCTTTCTATTTTCATTTTCGTTTAAGGTTAACATTTATTTCTAGCCTACAACTACAAAAACAATTATAAAAACAAACATTGTTCCTAAACAGCAACTTAATCAAAAATACAATTTAAACAGCAAGATTTTACGCAAATTAGCAATAGAATTTAAATGGCACAATGGGCTTCTAATATTTAAAATTTTGGCTGTTGGTAGAAAAACCCTCCTATATAGGAGCGCTTTCACTTTTGACTGTTTGTTTTAAATTAGCCAATAAATTTGCTACTCTCCAAACACCTCTAGTAGCCGTTTGATGGGTTAAAAAACAACGAATCAACTAAAAAAAAAGTATGATTAGTAGCTAACCAAACAAGGCCTTGATGTGTTTCCAAGTACCCAAGTTAAAATATATATATAGAGAGAGAGAGAGAAATGACAATTTTTATTATATTAAATGATATAGAGTTCTCATGTAATTAAAAAAATAAAATAATTTCTGTTAGGTTTTATTTTTTTTAAAATTAATTTCTTAAATTTTGTATAAAAATAATAATAAAATACATTTGGTATAATTATCAGACGTGGACTAATTAAATATTATTTACATGACGATTTAACCTAACTCTTAAACTCGAATTGAACTAATTAGTCCGAATCTGATTTAAGAGATGAATTGGATTACTATATTAGTGATATTTGATTAATTCATAGTATGTGTATTTTATTGTTATTTTTTTTACCAAAGTCTAATAGAATTTTTTTTAGAAAACTAAAAATTAGAATAATTTTTTTTTCAAAAATTAGAGAATTTTTTTAAAATTTTATAAATTGAAAGACAAATATTGAATTTGGTTTTTGGTAGTTTTTAATAAATTTTTATGTCTTAAAATTTTAATTTACATTTATTAAAATTTTTAATTTAATATCTGAATATCCAGGTTTTATATAATTTGGTTTAGAACATTAAAAAAAATAGTAAATAAACCTTTCTTTTTTTTTTAAAGTGTGCCCGCTATTAAAGAACGGAGACTAAGACACCCAAATCAATAACGAGTCGGGGCCTAGCATGGATCGGCTGATTGGTTAGGTTCACATCAAAAGCCCCAGCTGAAGATGCACCCGTACCAACTATGGGACGGTAAAGATCTTCTTTCGTCCATAACTATAAATGCTTGTCGTAAACGTGTCCTCGTTTTTCATCACAATTGGGGTTCTTGTTTCTATTGTTGTACATAGTAATTTATGGAAGTGGGAATTCAGTATTTAACTGCCACCAATGGCAGCGGGGCCTAAACGGTGCGTTGTGAGCCATTTTTTCTTTTTAATCTTTTACTTATTTATACATAGTTCATTTACTTTACAATGAAATAGTCAAAAGTAAGAAATGAAAATGCTAAACCTCACATAATTTGAATAGTCGACATAGGCATGGCAGTCCGACCTGGGTTGACCAAGCTACAGGTCATTATTCCTTGGCCTAATCGGATCACAAGTTAGGGTCGTCCAACTTATGGCTCAATTAAAAGTAACAAAACAATGATATTTTTAAAATTTTTTTAAATGATAAATTGGGTAGAGCTTGCCCAACCCATCTTAGGCTTGTCGGGCCACGGATCAGGTAGTTCGTAATCGAGCTGGGCTAGGACAGGCCCAATCCAATCCATTGTCGTCTCTAAGTCCACAACTTAATTCTTGTGTTAGCATAAAATTTTCCTAATTTTTATTTTTACTTATTAAATAAATTTATAATATACAAATTAGTAAATATTTATTTTAATTCTATATTAGTAACAATATAATTATTTAAAATTCATAATAAATACATTAACGCTCAATCTAAAATTTTAAAATAATTCGTTTTCTTTAACCCGTGCTTATTGCCTTAATAAAAATTTAGTTCAAAGATAAGTCCAATTTTGAATATTAAAGAAAAATGATAGACCTTGACCTAATTTTACATAATTTGAATATTCGAGTGTAAATTTTTTGTTAACATAAAATTTTAATAACTATTGTAATAATTATGCATTAAATATTTTTTAAAGTATGTACCAATAAATTTTTATTTTAAATTTATATTAATAATGATTTTATTATACTACTCCATCTAAAAATGAAAAATAATTATTTTCCGTGGCCCATACTTACAACCCAAATAAAAACCTAGCCCAAAGACAAGTCCCATTTCAAGGTGAGATTAATGGGTTAGTCCTACAATATTTTATGTTATTTTTGGTTAGACTTAAGGTTATAATGAAATGAAATGAAATGTAAATGGACGTAATATTATAAAATTGTTGTTTGAGATGAATATAAGAATTCATAATGTAATAGTGAAATGTTGTTGGAAAGAAGAGTTTATAATATAATATATTGAAAAGTTGTTTATTATTTTACATTGTATCATAAATTTTCAAAATTAAAAGTCTGGTATTTTTACTATTTATAATAAAATGAGATATAATATAAAACTCTTCTTTTTTATTTTATTCTATTATATTTTATTATAAACTTTTATCTTACACGGCAAAATAATATTATTTATTTTATTTTATTAATAAACTTCCAATTAAACGTAGCATTAGAGACAAAAACACAGCAAACCAATGTGATGATTATACCTTCACGATCCATCACCACCTATGTACCAATAAGGCAAAAGAGAATGACAAAAACACAATCCACATGGAGAGAAGCGAAATTGAGGAAAAGTGGGAATTAGTTTGGAGGGACAAGACAACAAAAGTAGATCGAATCCAAGGGATGTAGGAGAAAAAAAGAAAGAGAGAATAAAAACTTTTCTACTACGCTGATGGTAATTAAAGCTGTCTTGTCTTGCATGATAAGAGGTGGGGTCCTTCCGAAATTGGGTATAATGTAAAGAAAGTTCTTTCGTACCAACAAAGCAAAGGTTATTAAAATTTTACCACAACAGGTAAGATGGGAGAAGAAGGATTTCAAATGCAGTGATGAGTGACTAGAGGAAGAGACGCTCCTCCGTTCCTATCATCATTTCTCGTCCACTATTCCCTTTGGAATCATTAGCTAGTAGTCTCCACTACTCCGCACCTCATCCTTGTCTGTGTAAAAAGAAACCTACACTTTTTGTCGCTTCTAATCCTATACTTAATGACCTTGCCTAAGTACAAGTTAAGGTGATGATACATGTCATTAGTGAAGGTTTGTCTCGATTCAAAGAATGTGAACATATTTAACCAATAATTAGGCGTTTAATTCTTGACTTTAAGTATGGAACAGTCTTAAATTTTTTAGCCAACTGTCTCACTCTGTAAGGTACCTACAAATCAGCTAGGGGATTAATCACTAGGTCTGCCGGTGGATACCCTAGTCTAAGACAAAAAAAAAAAGATCGTGAACATATGTTTGAAACTTATAAATACTATTTGGATTGAATGGGTAATTTAGTTTTTCGATTACAAACTTGTTAAATATGTTTTTTTGATAAATTGTTAAATATGTTACTTGAATTGTATAATTTATGTTTTGTAATTTAAAGAATTTTATAAAAACTTTTAAAATTATCAAAGATTTTCCTTTTAGTTTTAAGTTAGAAAACCCTTCTCTTAAATTTCAATTAAAAAATAATGGTAAAATACGAGTAATCTGAATATTATATATAAATTAATTAAATATTACTGACATAGTAATTCATTTTAACTTTTTTTAATTTGATTCAAACTAATTAAATTAAATTTAAATTAATAATTTAACATAATCATAATAAATTATTAGTTTAATTATTTAATTTTAAGTTTAAAAATTGCATTAAATTATCATGTAAATAATATTTGATTGATTTATACGTGAAGTTTATGTAACATATATTTTATTCTTATTTTTTAATCAAAACTTAAAAGACTTAGTTTTTTTATAACAACAACACTCAATATAAATCTCGCTGATACGAGTCCAATAATACATAGTTTTACCTCTAACTAGTAGAAAGTTAATTTTTCTATAGAATCATACTTTGGACATCAATTTTTCTAATTTCACTTCCGATGCTCTTCACACGGTTGGTGATCTATTAAGTAAGCATCAACTTTTTAAGCTCCTGTGCTGGTAGTTGCTATGGGAGTTTTATCTGATGCGTAATGGAAAGAGATGTCTTATATTCAGAGCTTTAATGGGCTTATACATACTTATCTTTTTAAGTTAGTTTCAATTATAGAATCATATTAACTAGGGAAATCTCGCACCAACAGCTAACTGGGTCTCCTATTAACCAACTTGAAGATCTATGGTTAATATATTCGAAGTTTAACGACCAAGCAGAAGAAGCCAACACCACGAATTGGTACTGGTTGCTTAACATACAATGTACAAAGGTGAGTATTTTAAGTGTGAAGATACTATCATTCTAGCTGGCAGTGGATTTTTTCCCTAGCATTAGGTGCCCACCCCAATTAGAAATGGAGGAAAAACCAAGGTTGAAGTTCCATGTTCCCCTTATGATGTTCACGAGTCCAAATTTTCTGTCTAATATTATGATGTCTTATTGTGTCTAATAAATCTAAGTCATTTATTTATGTGGGTCTCGCATGAGTCTCGCGTGAGTCTCGCAAAATAAATAGCTAAAATTTCAGGAGATAAAATAAGACGTAATAATATTGGACAAAGAATCTGAATTAGATGTTCACACATTTACGTGGACCGGCCGTGAGAAACCTATTTGTCAACTTAGAAGAGAAGTTGAACGTGGTTACAGTCTTACAGACATAAGATGGCCGTACTCAGTGGTTCCACCGCTTACAATGTGGCTTCTTTCACCTAACGGCTTAACTTCTGGTCTTAAGGATTGTTGGATTTATTAGAGTATGTTTCATCGTAGAATTCACAGTTTTCGCGACAAATGTGTGCAATCGAGCTGTCCCGATCCACTGATCATTAAAATCCTAATTATGGTTTTAAAAAGTGCGTGGTTGGGTCGTTAATTACTATAATATGACGTTGACACGACGAGTAATTATTAAATCCCCCTCATGGAAGTTCCAAAGAACTGGAGTCATAACAACACAACTTTGTTTAAAGTTATATGTTTGGTTCTAATCTAATCTGATCTAATCTTGAGACACTTGTTTTAAGTTCGGGCATTGATATCTTTATTGTTGCAAGAAAACGACATAGTGCCTAATAGATTGAGCAGTTCACACGTACGTAGCAAGACCCATGTTAGTTATTTGATAATTAAGGCTTTCGTTTTCAGTAATCACGATTTGTTTGAAGATTAGTATGGGATAACTATATTGATTAGTGGGGAATAGTGGTTTTATTCAATTGGAAGTTGTTAGCTTGTTAAGCTTTAAGGTATGTGGTCAGTTTGGAAACAGTAACCCTTTAACCAAACTAATGTCGTACAATACTGTCCAAATTCAGACAGTACACTATATAGAACCATACTTGGACGTTTTCGATTCTAGTAATGTTTAGTCAAATAAATTTGACTTCTGTTCAATCAAATTCAATTAACCGAGGGGAGTCTACGATGACATGAAATTTAGGCTACCACCGAGTGGAATTAGAAGTGGACTCGGCAGCAGTGAACAGTCTCCTTTCATCAGCAGCCGACCAAACTCACACCCACAACTCCATCGTCCTAAGCATCGACAAGCTGTTCCACCAGAATTGGAATGTTGTTCATTGACATATTTATCAAAAGAGCAACAAATGCGCTGATTAGATGGTGCACTACGCGGAACATATAAATGTAGGGGTCACTCAATTTGACACTCCACCTATTTGGTGCCACTTTTTTCTCACCAAAGATAAATCGGGAATCTGTTTCTCTCGACTCCTTCTGTAATTTTCGGTTTTATTTTCCCTTTACCAAAAAAAATCAATTAACCGAACTTTTGTATAAATTACGTGTGATTGGAGGAAGACGGTGAAGAAAAGTACAAAACGGACTCTTAAATTAAAGCACAAGTAAATTTTGGCCGCGGCCGGCGCAAAACGCGATTCGTTTTAACCATGGACATTTGTCGTTTGCTAAGTACCATAATAAATGTAGAAAGTAACTAGCATTGATAACGGTGACTGTGATTTATGTATTTTTATAGTCCCAAAATAACAATTTTATAATTTAATATTTAGTAAAAAGTAGATTTTTAAGTTTTTTATTTTTTAACATCAATTTATTACACTTTACATAAGTTGTAAAAATAATATAAAAAATAACAACAAGAGTTTAATTAGATCTTGGTGTAATAAAAAATATATTTTTAAAAATATTTTTAATTAGTAAGTTTAAATTAACTAATAATGATACGATATAGATTAAATTGATAATTTATATATTAAAAATTAAAACAAATTATTAAAATTTTAAAATTAAAAGATATTACTAATAAATGGGGATATTGTTCTCAATGCATGCATGGCTTGTCTTTGTCGACAGGTGGGGTGTTTATGGTGTGTTGTGTCTTAGGGCTCTACATTGCTCTCATCTCTCTGCCGACGGTGTCGGTTTCGATAATTAAAGGCTAAGCATGCTTCCGAGTCATGCGCAACGGTGTCGTTTTCACTTTGGACACTTAATTAACAGCGAAGTAAAGCGATGTGTGGGTTTGTAAGGTCCGCATGTCGCCTATCTCCGGTTATCTGGACAGATGAAGAGGGCGCACGAAAGCGGTCATTTTGTTATCTTGTTTTAATCGCTTCCAAAAATTGGATTGTCTTTGTAATAATTTTTGAATTAATTATTAAAAAATTATTCTAGAATAATAAATTCATTTATGTGAGTTGAAAATGATTTATTTATTAATTAAGGATAAAACTATTTATTATTTAATCACGAATTCAAAATTTGAGAAAAATTTTCTAGTTGGGTATCATGTGCCTGCCTAACCATTATAGGTGATGAATGCTGGAAGAGAATGAAACCAAATTGTCACGATCACTTGGCTCACCCATTGCCAGATTGACTTTGATGCGATTTGGTTGGCAATTAAGATTGGGGTTTTGTTTTGTATAGTGGGAACTTGACATTCAAGAGAGGTATCTATTCCATGATACGGCACATCGAATCAAAATTGCCTTGTACGGGGAGGTATTGTTAAATTTTAGTTTAAATAAAAATTATTTTATAAATAGATATTAAAAATATTAAAATTTCACTTTAAATTTAGTAAAAATACTTAAGATCAGAAATTAAACCTATAAAATAAAAATATTAATATTCGAAAGTTTAATTGTATTAAATAGTTATAAAAATTTTTTAAATAAAAATTAGCTAATTTATTTTGTTTTATAAAAATTAGCTAGTCTATAAAAATTAGTTAGATTTTAATAATAAATATGATTAAGATAAATTAAGATTTTTTTGTACTTTGCTCTATATTTATTTATTTTATTACTTATTTTTATGTTTGTATTTTTATGCATTTACATTTATTTATTTTTATTACTATTATCTTTTATGTTTTCGTTTATTTTTAATTATTATTACTTTATTATTTTAATAGATATATATGTGTGTATATATATATATTTTGTGTGGATCAATTGAAAGTAACCTCTTTATCAGTTATGATTAAGGCTACGTACTACTGAATCTTTTAAATTTTACGTGCAAACAAGATTTTTATTAAAACATCGATGTTGCTATTGTATTAAAATAAACTGAATTAAAAAATTACAAACTTGAAAAAAAAAAGAGTTAGTTCAAATTTTGTATGATTAAAATAATTTAATTTTTTAATCATCAATAATAAGGGTCGGTTTTGATTTTATTTTATACTGTTTTTTGGTTTTTGATTCTCCAATATAGGTTTATCGGTTGCCTGCCTAACGATTGGCACTCCAGGAATTTAATATCCAGCTAGTTTGTGTCGCTGAAAATTTAATACTTCACCCTACCTCTTCACTCATCGTTGCTAATTCAAAGGCAAGATTCCATCAGTTTCTACAGCAATAAATACATTGAAGTCTAACGGCAGATGAGAATAAGTTGTTTTTTTTTTAAAATTTCTTAGTGTCAAATTCTTAGCAGCTCTTGAATTCTCTAGTAGCTCAACTCCCACAGTACAGTGTCTGTCTGTAATTGATTCGATTAAGGAGCTTTACTCAGGGAATTAAAACGATATCTTATTTCTTCTATTTTGACTTGACTCGAACTCAAAACATCATGTAAGGGAGAGCCATAAGTGAGAAGTATATACCAATTAGGCCACTCCTTTTTGTCATAAGAATGAGGTTTTTCGTTCAAGTTACAATGTTCTTATTATATTCTATTAAATTTTATTAGACATTCTGTAAGGGAGAGTCTTAAGTGAAAAGTGTATACTAATTAGGCCACTCTTTCTTATAACGAGAATAAGGTTTCTCTTTCAAGTTTCGGTGTTATTATTATATTCTATTAAATGTTATTTCTAAGAAATAGTACATTATCAACTCTAATCTTATTTTATTAAATCCCAATCATATATTTATATAATATAATCAAATTTAGTAGTACGAAGTTAGAATTGAATCACTATAACTACCATTTGATGTACCTGGATGAAAGATGTCTAACTCTCTTCTTCTGTTTTTAATCAAGTAGACAGGAACAAGTGGCTTTACCTGGCTGGTGCATGTGTGGGGTCATCCACTCTGGATATTGACTTTGTTCGTAGTAGTACCTTTTTTCTTTCTTTTTTTTAAATAGGAAAATGTAATATTTATTATTATTTTTACTGTATATTAAACAAACGCTTAATAATTTTAACATGTTTTAAATTAAACTACATAATAAATTAACCCATAAGATAGTTAAAATTCCTTAACCATATATGATTTCATTTTATAAAATCACTTTATAAGATAGTTATTTTTTTCTTTTATCAAATTTAAATATATATTTAATAAATTATTAAACAATGTAATAATTTATAAATTATATATTTTTAATGAATTAATGACTTTAAATTAAATAATATACTATTGAAGATGAAGAGTAGAAACAAGTTGAAAATTAAAAAAAGTTAAATTAAATATATTAAATAAGAGTAGAAATAAGTTGAAAATTAAAAAAACAGTTAAATTAAATATATAATTTATATATTTACTTTAACTGATTTTTTAAATTTTCATCTTATTTCTACTCTTAATTTAACTGATTTTTTTAATTTTCAACTTATTTCTACTCTTAATCTTCAATAGTATATTATTGAAGATTAATCTTAATCTTAATCTAAAAAAAAAACTATTTAGTGGGATTTCACCGGGTGTTATAACTTGTAACGGTGAATGTAAATTAGAGAGCCAACTCAGCCAAGACCTCGTCGTAAGTATCTGATGAAACGAAAGCAACGACTTTGCCGACTCTTGCACTTTTTGGATTTTCTGGTCATATTTCATAAAATTACAAGCTTTTTAAAGGCAGAAAAAGACCCCTAACTTGTAGAAAAAGACTGCTATGTCTTTTTTATTTATTTATCATGGATTAAGAAAACTCCAAAAGAATAATTTGACAAAATGAAAACCTTATTACTGTACCAATCTCGCTTTTGTTGCCAGAGATGTGATTGAGAAAAAAACAAAATCAGGGGCTATGTTATAAGATTGGTGTGAGCAACCCAATTCTTCCATTTCGATTCATGAAAATGTTCCGTAAATTATGACCCTCTACAAATTTCTAAAATCCACTCAATTTATTAAAAAAGATTTTAATTATATAAAAATGTTATAATTGAAAAATTTTAAAGTTATTTTTTAGAAATATATATTAAATAAATTATTAAATATATCATATTTGAAAATTACGTGTTTAATAATTTAAGATAAAGCGACTAATTTAACTTAATTAATTATAAATATAAATTTATAACTTATTTGGTACGAAGGCTCTTGGACTTGCTGTATTAATTGGATTACTCCTCTTTAAACGAAATTTAGATCATCTATCTAGTATTATTTTGTCTTATTCTGTTTCATAGAATCTCAGTCATTTATTTTGCGGGACTAACGTGAGACCCATGTGGGATCCATATAAATAAATGACTGAGATTTATTAGATACAATAAGATACAATAATATTGGACAGAGAATTTAGATTCCTTTACACGTTGGATACAATAGCTTTGAGTGCTATTGTCTTATATAGTACCTAGACGGGTCTTATGCTAGGCTCTTAGCCTCTGTAACGTACTAATCAAGCAAATTCGGCTTTACATTAAGTTTTGTAAATTGAATAATTGTACGGAAATCTTATACTAAATCGAAATTTGATGTGGAAATGGCATGACCAAACACTCCTGTTCCGACAAGCTTTGAGGGATTCAAAAAATCTGCTAACTCACAATGTTCCAATGCAGGCAAGACCTGCCTAGACCATACGTGGAGTGACCTCCAGGTGGCTAACATTAGCATTTGTCGGTATCATTACATGGTTTAAGGATGAGCTACACGATATCATTGCCCCTCTCTACATGTTACAAAAAAAGAGGTGAAAGGTAAGATGGTTTGATGAGCGGTTCAGATCTTATGATGCGCGAAAGCTACATGGAGTGGCACATCACATGCGATTAAGGTTTGTTATGTGAGATGTGACGGTGGTCCAAAGTGTCGTGATACTTACAACCCCATAAGATAAACATATTGTAGAACCTTTCCGAAATATCCTATACAGCTAAGCTCTTGCTTCTGCCGCAAGCGTCAGGGACTTTATCGTCATACTTTCGTTTTATTCAAGGGCAAATTAGTCCACTGAGCCATGGCCATCACTTTCAATTACTGAGATACTATTATTTTAATAAGTAATAAATGCACCAATAATTTTATTAAAATATTAAATTTAAACTAACTTGTTTTTAAAATATTTTTTCTTTATCTAATGTATATAATTTAAAGGTGACTGATTTGGAGCTTTTCCAACGTCTTGCCTTTTAAGTGACACCTCGAACCGAATATTTTAACTTCTCTCTCTCACTTCCACTACCACCACCACGACCATATTTTCCGGCCGCCGCGGCTTAGTCGTCGGCCGCCACTCTCGACTACCCATTTTGCTTTCTCCCCTATCACACGACAATCTCAAGAACCCACCATCTCTAAATTTGGATCTTCATTTTCTTAGAGTAAAGCGACCGAGTGGTGACTCATCAATCTAGAGTCTCTTTCTTTGAAGCTACATTTCTCTCGGTGAGTTCATATTTCCATTTATCGCCCTTCAGAACTCTGGAGTGTTGTTGTGTCGTTTCTGGGTAAGTGATAAAAAAGGAGATAAAGAGGCGACGTGTCGCTTGTTAGTTTCTTCTTTTCGATAGCCAACAATTTATTTTTTTTCTAAAAAAAAACATTGGCTTCTTTCTTTCAAAGTCAAGATTGTGCTTCGGGTTGGTGTCGGTGGAGGAAGGAATGTGATTCTCATCTGGGTTTGTTCCATTTTCTGCTACAAACATCGTTTGGTTTCTGCTCTGATTCATCAATTGGAGCTCGTGCGTGGCCATTTTCACTTACTTGCTAAAATGTGCCTTTTTTTGGGATTTCGATAGCTTTCTCAGCTCTCTTTCTCACTGTGATTCCGTATCAGATTGTCAGTTTAGCTTCATAAAAAGTCATATATACTTGGTACTTCTGTTTTTGTCTTTGTTTCAAAATTTAACCGAAGGAACAGTTCTTCTAACCCATCTCCCATTGGATAAAAATCTCGACGTTTTAAAAAAAAAAATTCTGCGTCGTTTCTCGTATTTTAAAATCATTGACTATCCCTCCCTGTCTTCCTGATATATGTTTTGTTTTCTCTCACAAATTACATAATAAACTTCGTGGTTAGATCTCGGTTTACCAAATCAAAAGTCGCCGCCACAGTTTTTGCGTGTTTCATGTTACGGAGCTTGGACTTGTACGAGCATAAATTTACTAAAATGCACTGTAGTTTCACTTTAACCGATCGTGTCTCTTAAGTCTTAAATACTTATTTATTAAGTGCCTGAACTTCGGAAGGATTGTTCCTTTGTGTTCTAACTTACTTTATTGTTCTTAATTCAAACATCATTAGCAATAACTTTGGATGCTCCTCTGATGCTATGTCTGTTTTGTGCCAATTGTTACGTTTTGTTCTCGTCTGATGAATAGATATATTTCCGACAATGCATGTCTGGTAGGCCTTGTAGTTTTTCCGATTAGCTTCAACATGTTGATGGAACTGATGGGGTCGTAACAGTGTACATTCTGATCTTTCTCTCTTGAATCCAAATTTAAGCGTTCCGTACTTTTTCTGGGTTTATTTGAATTCAAGTTATGTTCTGGTTTCAAACTTGTTGTACCAATTAGAACTTAGTATCATCAGCTAAAGTACAATTCCTATGTTCGTCATACTATTCTTATTTATCTCCTGTATTTTCAATTTCTTTTATTTTGTGAGTTGCAGTTTGAGATGGACCGCCGGAGTTGGCCCTGGAAGAAGAAGTCATCTGAAAAGTCTGAGAAAGCTGCCGGTCCAGCAGATCCCGGCGGTATCAATTTGACTTCAGGTGGATCACAAGGCGATAATAAGGTCTTATTAATTTTTTTGCCTTCATACTTCTAGTTCCTGGCATAACTGTGGCCTTCTTTTTTACCTTCCTTTTGTTGATTTTTTCTCATGGATTTCTTTTCTCAGCCATTGATTAGGAATAAAATCTTCTTATTAGAAGCTACTTTTTGGGGATTTGGTCATGACTAGTGAGCCAATACTTCGCATTGTTGGATGTCATTTTTGATAAATCTCTATATCTTTTACTCATCAGAACCTGCTCAGCTTTTTAACGCACTTTGCCTGAACTCAAGTTATATGTCCAGATGCTACGATGATATAGAACAAATTCTTGCAATTGCTAGTATAATATCCATTGATGAAATCAAGTTCTGGTATTATGTTATTAAAATTCCATTTGCTCTTTTTTCCCAGTTCTATTTCTTAATGTATTATTTCTTTATTTTTTTCTCCCCCTTGTAATCTAAGCAGGGCAACTACAAAAAGCCAAATTATGTTCAGATTTCGGTTGAATCATACACTCATCTAACTGGCTTAGAGGAGCAAGTTAAGACATATGAAGAGCAAGTTAAGACATACGATGAGCAAGCCAAGACATATGAGCAGCAAGTTGAGAAATTAGAGGACCAAATTAAAGAACTGAATGAAAATCTGTCTGCAGCACAATCTGAGATGACAACTAAGGAGAACCTTGTTAAACAGCACGCTAAAGTTGCGGAAGAAGCTGTATCAGGTATGACCATGGTTCCAATCTCCTAAACAGAGAAATGATAACATTAATGCTCTAGAATATAACCTCACATGCATTCCATGGAACCTTATGCTGCAGGTTGGGAAAAGGCTGAAGCAGAGGCTTTGGCATTGAAAAATCATCTAGAATCTGTCACATTGTCAAAGCTCACTGTCGAAGATAGAGCTTCACATTTGGATGGTGCTCTTAAAGAGTGCATGCGGCAAATACGGAATTTGAAGGAAGAACATGAACAGAAATTGCAGGAAGTTGTTACAACCAAGGCAAAGCAATTGGACAATATTAGGATGGAGCTTGAGGCTAAGATAGCTAACTTGGATCAGGAACTCCTTAGATCTGAAGCTGAAAATATGGCAATTACAAGGTCACTGCAGGAGCGATCTAACATGCTATTAAAAATAAGCGAAGAGAAATCACAAGCTGAGGCTGAAATCGAGCTTTTAAAGAGCAATATTGAATCATGTGAACGGGAAATAAATACACTAAAGTATGAACTCCATGTTGTTGCCAAAGAGCTGGAGATTCGCAATGAAGAAAAGAATATGAGCATGAGATCTGCTGACGCAGCTAACAAGCAGAATATGGAAGGAGTGAAAAAAATAGCTAAGCTTGAAGCAGAGTGCCAAAGGTTACGTGGTCTTGTGCGGAAAAAGTTACCAGGCCCCGCTGCACTAGCCCAAATGAAACTAGAGGTTGAGAGTATGGGGCGAGAATATGGAGACTCTCGCTTAAGGAGGTCTCCTGTTAAGCCATCTAGTCCACATGTTTCTGCAGTGTCTGAATTTTCACTTGACTGTACTCAGAAATTGCATAAAGAGAACGACTTTCTCACAGAACGGTTACTTGCGATGGAGGAAGAGACAAAAATGCTGAAAGAAGCTTTGGCAATGCGTAACAGTGAGCTGCAGGATTCTAGGAATCTATGTGCCAAGACAACAAGCAGGCTTCAAAGTTTAGAAGCACAAATAGTCAACAATCAACAGAAAAGTTTCCCAAAATCTACTGTTCAAGTTTCTGTTGAAGGCTACTCTAGCCAAAATGCAAGCAATCCACCTAGCTTGACCTCTCTTTCTGAGGATGGAAATGATGACAATCGAAGTTGTGCAAATTCTTGGGCAACAGGATTGACCTCTGAGTTCTCTCAATTCAAGAAGGAAACCAATGGTGAGAGATCTAGCAAAGTTGAAAACAAAAACAATTTGGAGCTTATGGATGATTTCTTAGAGATGGAGAAGTTAGCTTGTTTGAATTCAAATGGTGCCATCACTACTTCTGATTGTGCAAATGGTAAAAGATCTGAAATTGTGAAGGGCGATGTTTCAGGAGAGGTCTCATCTTGTAGAGATACTCAGTCTGAAGGGCATCGGGATTTGGATGTGTTGGTTAATAATGCGTCTTCTCAACTTCATTTGTCTGCTGTGGATTCTGGATTTGATCCAGACCAGCAAACACTAGTTAGATTCCAGTCAAGAATCTCTAAGTTGCTTGAGACTGTGTCAAAGGATGCTGACATAGGGAAAATCTTGGGTGAGGTCAAACTTGTCGTGCAAGATGTTTGTGATACTCTCCATCATAAGTCGGGCAGTAGTGTTTCAGATGAAGTACATTCTGATGCTATGTTAAATGGGCAGACCTCTCCTGAAGATGCTGGCATAACGGGAGAAAAGGTGATCAGTTTGTCCGAAGATAGCAAGATAGAAAACCTGCACAAACTGAGCCAGGAGTTGGCAACTGCCGTTTCTCAAATTCATGACTTTGTTCTTTTCCTGGGCAAAGAAGCGACGGCAGTTCATCTTATATCTGTCGATGGCAATGCTCTGGATGAAAAGATTCAGGAGTTTTCTGTCACCTTTAACAAAGTTTTATCCAGTGAATCAAGTTTGACTGATTTTGTTTTTGGCCTCTCACATGTATTGGCTAAGGCTGGTGAACTTAGATTCAATCTCCTTGGTTTTAAAGGCTGTGAAACAGAGATCAGCAGTCCTGATTGCATAGACAAAGTTGCATTACCGGAGAATAAGGTTGCTGACAAGGATTCATCAGGGGAAGGATATCAAAATAATTGTGATCACGTTTCTAGTCCTAACTCTAATCCTGAGGTGCCTGATGATGGACATTTAATGTCAAGCTATGTTCCAAATGGCACCTCGTGCAAGATTTCTCTGGAGGAGTTTGAAGAATTAAAGTTGGCGAAGGAGAGCATGGCTGTAGATTTAGCCAAATGTTCTGAAAATCTGGAAATAACCAAGTCTCAGTTACGGGAGACTGAGCAACTTCTGGCTGAAATTAAGTCACAGCTAACCTGTGCCAAAGATTCAAACAGCTTGGCGGAGACTCAACTTAAATGTATGGCAGAGTCATACAGAGCGCTTGAAAGTCGTGCAAGTGAGCTTGAAGCTGAGGTGAACCTTCTACGATCAAAAGCAGAAACTTTGGAAAATGAACTTCAAGTAGAAAAGAGGGGCCATGATGATGCCTTGAACAGATGCAATGAACTACAGGATCTGCTGCAAAAGTAAGTTTCACCTTCCTCAACTGAACTAAAATTAGCTATTGTCCAACTATAGCTTTTACGTACTCAAGGACTGCCTTGGTTTTCAAGTTCAAGGTGTCATGAGCTTTGTGGTTCAAATTTTAGTTTGTATTGTTTCCAAATTAACCACATTCTGAAACCTTAGGCCTGCTGGTAGCAAAGTTATGTTTGCTCTCATGGAAAGCAATTTCTAGAATTTAGAAGAATAATTTGGTACAAAATTTATGGATATCCAAAGGTGTCTGATGTTAAGCTGCTTTCCTGATCGTTCTTATAGATTATTCAAATTAACCAATCTGGTTTAAATTTGATTTCAGTGAAAATTGATACTTTTCCATTTATACTTCTTTTGATCTCTTCTGAACTGGGAAAAGTCATCATTGAGTGCCGTGCTGATTGTGTGACAAAACTATCATGAGATCAATTATGTGCTGAACTTTTAACTTTTTGGGATGGATAATGTTCATGGATGATATTTGAGAAAAATATTTTGAGGCTTAAGCAGCCTTATTTCTAATACATGAATGCTTTGTTGTTGCTAGGAATGAAAGTTGTTCAGTTTGTTCTTCAGCTGCTGATGTTGACCTCAAGACTAAACAAGTGAGACCTGGCTTCCCTCTTTCCCTCTGATATTTACTTCAATCAGGGACATCTCTAAAAAATAAACAGAACAGAAATATGTTGTTCCAAACAATACATATTTTGTATTATGATGTTTTTGATTTGAAGAGACTTGCCTATATGGATGATTTATCAATATTGAGTTATGTACTAAAAGGTCAACCTACTGCTTCACGTACATCTGTGATGAAGTTGCTTGCAGTTCTATGTTTGTTACTCCACATTAAAAGTAGATCATTATTATTCCACAATACATACGTCTTTAAATGATAATTTCTTGGGAGTTCTCTTGCTTATACTTTTGTCTAGATCCTCAAGATATCTATCTTTATGACATTATTACTTGCAACTTTTCTGAGTAGACTTGTGGATGTAAAAGCTAATGGGGGAATTCTATTCATTCCAGGAGAAAGAATTGACAGCTGCAGCAGAAAAGTTGGCAGAGTGTCAAGAATCCATATTTCTCCTTGGAAGGCAGTTGAAAGCTTTGCGCCCTCAAACAGAGTTCATGGGATCTCCACAGAGTGAGAGGAGCCAAAGGGGCGAAGATGAACCTACGTCTACCGGCATAAATTTGCAAGAGTTTGATCAGGTTGAGATAGATACTGCTACTTCTGCCAATCTGCATGGAACTGGTGCAGAGTCACCAGTGGATTTGTACAACAGCCAATGTAGTCCATCTGATACAGAAACTAACCTCTTGACATCACCTTCCAATTCAAAGCATCCAAAGAACAGGTCTTCAAAGTCCAGTTCGTCTTCGACCTCTTCTACTCCAACACCGGAGAAGCATTCAAGAGGATTCAGCCGGTTCTTTTCCTCGAAAGGAGGGGTCAAGAATTCTTATTGAGAACAAAAAATTCATGGACGTAAATTGATTGAACAAGGCCCTAGTAGTATACAAGCGGAAGCACCAAGGCCATAGATTTGATGAAAACTGGTATCAGCTTACGTTTGTTGACTTTGCTTGCTTATGTTTCACCATTTCATGCTTATGAAGTGATGAGTTGAGCCACCGGTAACTTTTGTAACTATTGATTGTAAATGGCATCCGCATTTGTTAGTTTTATGTTGGGTTTCTGTAATTTCCTGAATCGAACAGACCTGCAGCTCATATTCAATATAAACGTGTATGTGACAGTTTTAACTGGACTTCACTTCTTCATTGCATCAAAAACCAGTAGCCTGTGAAGTTTAACTTGTGAGTTTCTCAGTCTAGTAAGTGAAAAACTCTGACAGGGCAACATCAGGTCCTGGCAAACGTTCTCTTAAACGTGGTCTCCAAGCCTAGTTCTACAGGCAAATGTGATTACAAAGAAGGAGAAATAATTCTGAATCTATTATGATTGTGAGGAATGTGTCTATTTATTGCCAGTTTCAGGCATATCGAAAGAACTTCTGGCAGATCTGTTCTGATTGAAACCCCACGATTGAGATGCAAGCAACTTCCAATTCTGACCTGATGCAAGTTATGACAATATTTAACATGCAGCTCTTGTGGTAAGAAGAAACTCCAAGTTACCCATTTGCTTTTCATTTGTCTGCAAAATGGTATTCTGCAAATGTTCTGCAAATAGACTTGGCAAAAAGGTCCGAAATCGGGCTAAGGTTAATGCCCAACCCGATCCGAACCTGTTTAAACCAGCTTAAATTCAAAATTTAACCCAAAAGAGTATAAGCTAAATTAGGCTTGACGTTGTACAAATTTAGACTCTGCTTACTGTCAAGCCTATCTGCGAATTCAGTATAAAAGATCAAAACCTTTCTGGCTTTCTCCGTCTGGAAATATCTTCCTCAAATATTTTTGACAGGAACTGGTAATAATATAAAACCAAACACACTACATGTGCCAAAGTTAAAATGTTGTAGACTGTGGACTCTATATAATATGAAAACAAAGTACAGGGTTAAGATCTAATTTGAGTCCATCCGGTTTGTCTTAAAGTTAAGACGTAAAATTTGAATTGATCGAATGAAGTTTGAAACTAAAATAATATCGTTTTAAATTTAATCTGAACTCCGATCGGGTTGAGTTTGAATTATTTAGCTTAAATTCAATCAAATCTTTAATCGAGTTTAAGAGAAATAACCAATCTAAACTTAGTACTGTGAGTCTATGACGTATTGCCATGTCTAAATAAGTCAACTAAATAAATTCAATAGGAAGCATCACAAGAATAAGAAAAACATAGATTTGGGAAGATAAAGAAAACCTATTTGCTCCCGTGAAATTATCGAGTTAAATCCCAACATTTGTACCCTATAATACAACTCAACCTCTAACAATTTTTTTAAAAAACAGAGGAATCCGTAGTCGTTACTCTTTGGATGCGCACTGGGTAAACCTTTGGGTTGACACAATAGTCTGCAAATCACGTCAACCAAGTACTCCGTATTAGACAAACCCTGTATGACAAGTTCAATCGAGAGAGCGTAGGTATGGGGAATCGAACACAGGACCTTTTGACCCCATGCTCCTTCACTCCATCAATTCAACCACTCCCAAAGAGATTCAACCTCCAACACGCTTAGTCTTCATCCGTGAAAGTTATGAACGAAAATAAGTTATAACATAAAGTAGACTTATGGTTAGGGTAGAATTACCTCTCTAACACGTCTCAAAGTTAAAAAAATTTAGTATGAGTTTACTAAATTTTGGATTAGGTTTGATTTTTTTAATTTGAAAATTTTAGAGTTTGAAACTTGGAATAGGGTTTGAGCTGCTCGGTTCCAGTTCAGCTCAAAATTTAAAATTTTTAAATAAAACAATATTACGAGTTTC